>JAODUJ010085961.1:0-11649 GCA_027564615.1 Psolus chitonoides | reverse complement strand
AAAATACACAAAAATAAAACAGTAAACACGACAAAAGTGCTGAGTGCAGCAGATCGAGATCCGCGCAAAATACAATAAAAACAACCGAAACAATAACAATAAAAAGATATGTACAATTAGTTTACCACGGCCAATGGTAATCCAGGGGACATGTGAGACGTCTGCTGACCCAGGCAATAGATCCACAATCCAAAGGAGAGTTTCCGGGTCAGTTCCGACGTCTCAGACCAGGGTAAACGATACAAGATAACACAACATGAGATATACCCGTGCATACCAGATGGCAATCAAGGCGACACAGTTCATTGCAGAAGAATAGCTAAATGGGAGGGTCATTATCAGATTATCGAGGTGGAAATTACGATAGAAGGAGAAAGAGGACTAAATTGGAACTCAAAACCGAAGGAACACCAGATCTAGAGTGTGCATGATTGGAGGAGAGGTGCGGTGTGAGGGGTGAGGAAGTGGAGGGGTGCGATGTTAATGCTAATTGTGATATTTTGTTAATTGTGATATTGAGTCAGAAATTGAAACTATCACATTTAGTCTAAAAAAAGTCATGACAGTTTTATCTGTTGGTGTCCCTTTATATCAATATTCAATTGACACTTTCTATGAAATCCCAACCGCGTTGACCAAGGAGTAATTATGTTAGACCACTTGTTAATACCACACCGTAAATGAAGTCACAGAACTTCCTGCCAGTATTCCCTTCTCTGAAAATTGAACAGCACATGTGTATTACTCATCATCCCAACCACTTCATCTTGTACTGTAATCCAATTGTTTGGTTTTTAGCCAATCAGATTAGTTCATCATTTCATACACTGATCGATTATTGTCCCTGCCCTTCATTACAATTTTGATTGGTTGGATTATTATGTAGGCTACTCCCTTCAGTTTTTACACCAGAAAAATTAAGATTGTCTCAAATTTTCCAACCATATTCGGAAAATCCTGCTCATACAAAGGTAACAAAGAACAAAAAAGCATCGCCGTTTCAGCAACGGTTTTTCGGACAAGAGCTACAGTTTCTGACACTGAGCACACTCCGATTTTTCAACTGTAGGCCTATTGTCAATTTGACAAATATTGGGGGTAAGACGCCCCTACACCGCTGACTTGTCCCTGAATACCGAATACTAACCCATATGAGATGGGTCTAAGGGGAAGCAACCCCCCTAAAACTTCTCTTTGGGATTTTTTGGGCAAATCGAACTATCAAGATGCAAAATGATGCAATCGAAATTTTGCATGCATTATAACCACTCAAAATTATTATATTTTGTAACCAGCATATTATCGACCTCAATCTGGAGGGATGTCAGCCCTCAGGTTTGGAAATGGAGGTTGGCATCAACCCACCCAACCCCACCCGTCTGACCAGCGGTTGCTGCGCCTATGTCAGTGTTACATGCGTTATCTTTACATTTGGCTACAAGGGAAAAAAATTGTAGAAATGTTGTGATTTTGTTTTTTCAATCCAGGGTCGTTCCGCGGCCCTTCGAATTGTTTTCGCTGCCCAATTTTAGGCCGCGGCTCATAGTTTGCAGACTGTCGATTCAGAACCTCGCTTAATCTACGACCATATCTTGCAAAATGCTTATTCCGCATATTGGGATTCTAGTGGGTACCATCTGATTACCACAAAGGAGAGAAGCAGATGGAGTAACTACAATATAGTCTCTCATATGCTTGTTCGAAAGAGCCTGCACAACACCGCATCATCTTGCGTGTACTTCGATGGAATCCCCCTCCCCCTCGTGCAAGACGCTGAATATGCACTGTATATAGACGGGTCAAAATACGGTTCGACCCAAAAAATTGCTACAAAAATGTTTGCAACGGTTTTTGGTACTTTTGGACATAAGGAATAACATACCAAAAAATCTAAGAATATCGGAGCACCAGAACAATGTTAAACCGGGTCATTGTCAAAATAGGGTTGCCAACTGTGATTTATACCTTACTGCAAAAACAATGAAGCAGTTAGAGACACATGCAAATTTAAGATACTGCCCTAATTAAGATCGTGCAACTTTTGAAAACCTATCGATGTTTGTGCATAAGTGTGACAGCCAAGAACACCCCCCTCAACCCACACACACACATTACCTCCACTCCCGTTCCCACTAATCTTAAGGGCGTGGGAAAGTCATGAGAAATAAATAGGCTATGCTACTATGGCTGCCTGAAAATTAACATCCTAGATTCTAAAAGGACCATAGGTCATAGTTAGGGTGTGTGGTATTGCTGGTGTGACGATGTCATTAGGATAAAAAGGCAGTGGTCCAGTTGTCGCGTTGGTCTGTTTATAGGCAAAGAGTGCAGGTTCAGTTCCTCTCGCTTATCATAATTTTGTCTCCTTAGTTAAGCCGGTGTATTTTCCACCACTGCTGTCCACTAGGTGTGTGAATGGGTACAATGTAGTGACGTTTCCAACGCGGGGGCAACTAGTAATAGCATACAAGATTCGATCACTGAAAGTAAATCTAGAGCTGTCATTGGACGTATTTCTATTATATTTTCGGAAAATCTCTTTTTACAGCTAGTTTTATGTAGTTCTAATTATGTAGTTTCAGTAGTTTTCTTCAAAACCGCAAAGTGGCAGTTAGTCTATTGCAGGGCCATCAATTCAAATAGAATGTGAAACGACATCATAAAGCTGAGAAACAGGAAGAGTTTACATAATGATACAAAACACTGGTATTTTTCATGACATGTGTGAGGTTACTATAAACCTATAGATGAAAAGCACCACCAATCGGTCAAACAATTCAAGCTGTATAGTACGCGTGCTTCTGTACAGAGTAGGGTTGGATGAGGTGTATTATGACTCGCAGGACATTTTTTTCCAGTTGAAAGCCCATTTTTGTCTTCAATTTTGAACCACCTACCAAATATGTGCGCTTCTCGTTCAGTTGCAAGGTCTCTCTTTCAGTGTGATATGCTTACATCCACATATTATGCATTTTCCGGCCTTCGCGGGTTTTACCGTTCATTTATTTCCATGTTCTTGCAAGTTTAAATTCACTTATCCCAAGTATAGGTCTATACCCTGTTAATTTCAGGTGGCAACTTTATTATAAACAGTACAAAAGAATATTTTTCCGCATGCATTGGCTCATTAATGCCGTAATATATTTTTGTCATTCCCCACATATTAGCTGGTTGTCACAAGAAGTTTCGCTCGCTATCTGTACTACTCGTTTGTTAGTTTTTCGCATATTTGGCATGTATGGTAGCCGGTTACTACACATTTTCGCGCGCATGATAGCTGGCTACCACAAACATTGGGTGGGCGATAGCTGTATTATTATTGCACATTTGGCATACACAGTAACCGAACATGACAATGCTTTTTGCGCTCCTTGCGCGCACTGTCCACATAATTACTGTCATATTTGTTGGCTCATTTCACTTCCATGGTAGCTGGCTGCCACATTTTTGTTCGCACTGGCTATGTTGTTACTATACGGCAATCTTTTGCGCATTTGGCTTGCATGGTAGCTTCATGATCATCACCGATTTTTCGCGCGCGTCTTTGGACAGTTTTTCATGCGTTTCTAATAAACAAAATGTAGGCTACATCAGCATCTTAGCTCCAATACGACTTCTGTATAATAGCGAGTCCTGATGTATCACCCTAAGTGTACGCCATTTGACGACCGCATCGCAATCGCAATCAGTATACTGTAAGTCATCAATGGAATTGTGCCCCCCTTGGCCCGAGTCCCTGGATACGCCACTGGTACAATGGCATTTCATATTTCATATTCTTGGGCGAGTGTTGTCTGTGTTTGCTATAAGCTGTTTGCTAAACAAGTTGTTAAATTCACTAGAATCGCACTCTTTCAGTCCAATCCGTTGGTGAAGTAGTCAACATTGGTAGCCAATTGGGAACGAATAGAAGGTTTCTTTCCAGGCAGAGCCGAGTAACCAAATACCTATACTCTACATAATGTCTAGCTTGGTGTACACCGCTCCCCCCCCCCCTCCGCAACCCCCCTCCTTCAAAAAAAATGAGGCGCAAACCTGGAGTAAAGTGCTGGGGCCGACTGCATTGCCTAGTGGTTAGGGCATCTTCCCAGCAGGAGGCCCAGTAATGAAGTCGTCACGACGGCAATACCTACCTCCTCATCATAGTAATAGTGGTCAGTTTTATATAGCGCCTTACACCGACTGAAGTCAGTCACAAAGCGTTTCACATTCCATTACCCCTGGTCATTGGTATAACTCGTCCCAACACTTACGTGGGTACAGGCAGAAGTTCGAGATCAGCGCCAATTGACAAGTTACACCTCGCAGGTACCCAAATTAGCACCTGGGTGGAGAGGAGCAATCGCGATAAAGTGCTTTGCCCGAGGACACAACGTGGCAATCCGACCAGGGCTCGAACCCTAAGCCTCTTGATCACGAGTCCCAAGCCCCAACCAACGTTCATAATCTAGTAAGGTGTGAATTTTAGTACTACCATAGTAGTCATAGTAGGCTTTCACACCCATATGCTTTTCTATTTAGGGAGGGTGTGGGGTGGGGTAGTGGTACTTTGTGTGTGTGGAGTCAGAGCACCTCTTGTCTGTCACACCTTAGTAGTAGGCTACTAGCATGAAAACATCACTATCAGCAGGCCCTCTCATTCAGGACAAGTTGGTACTTACTTAGAAAAAAATGGCCTTTACAAACATCCATATCATCTATTACATATTTTTGTTTTGGGAGGGGGGGGGGGGGGACCCATAGTCCAGGGCGGCGAACAAATATTTTATTTTTACTCACAAATTTGTGTAAATTTAGCAATAAAAATTTGAAACAAAAGCTGCTACTGAATTTAAAAACGTCAATGGGAGGTTTTATAACTCTTGTTTTAGGACTATATCTTCAAACAATTTAGGCCCAAAAGTGGCATTTTGTCGTAATTATAGACCCATTTATCTCGCTCATGAGAGAATATCGCATCCCAGGTAGCCAAACTTTATATTGGTCAAAACACCAATACACCACAACTTCAATTAGGCTGACCAGTACTGCAGAGGCTGGCAGATTTGGCGTGAGAGAAAAGGGCCTATAATCCCCAATGTGAATATAATCGTTGTTAAATTCTAGTCAGCAGTTATTTCCATCAGTCCGGAGTACATGAATTATAACGGGCAATATGAAAGCGCGCGACGCGCGTGGGAAAAATACATTTATCTGTACTTTCATGGGCTGTGTTGATATCCTGAAGCCTATCAACCTCACTTAGTTCACCACTGAGAGGTCCCAAGCGCCATGGACATCTTTATCATAATCGTTTTTTTTTTAATGTCGACATATATTGGAGGCCACCAATTGTGAGAGGTTCTAAGCACACGCCCCGGTTGCTCCATATCATAGACAAATCTACAAAGTATGCCAAGTTTAGGCTGAGTGCCTTATACATATGATTGTGTTTAAAATGGCAAGTCCTGCCGGAATGAATATTCTACAATAAGTATATCTTGTAGAAGAATAAAAATATGTTGACAATTGGCGATCCCATCTTTTTTACTACTATGTTCCAATGCAGAGATAAAAAATGTTCAAGTTTATTCATTTTATTTCCAAATCGGGAAAGTTTATTCAGTGACTACGTTTGTGAATTTTGATTTTTTACGTATTTTTGGTTAAGTTCAACTTAGAAAACTGAAAACGGAATGCTATTCATTCTAATAATCCAAGATGTTATGTCAGTAGGCGATAGTTGATACCTCATAATACATAATGTATTTTGAATGTAAGGAACACATGGGAACTTGCATTTACAATATAAAAGATAAGTACAGATTTTCATCAAAGATGTAGGAAATGTACGGTGTTGCCGTTTCAGTCAAATTAAATTCACACAACCAGACATGCTGTAAAGTTGGGATGAAGTGCTTCTGGTATATTTTTAACGCTCCATAACATACCAGAATAAAAGTTCAGGGTAAGTTTATAGTTTCACTACATTGACGGTATAGATTAGCTAACTACTCGTAGCTCCAATATGTATACATGCTGAAGCACCTATTGGTCCAAAAACAAATGATATTCATTTTCAACAACAAGCTATAAAACATTGCCCACGCCTAAACTTTGAAATTTAAACAAATTCAAAATTCAAGATAAAAACGCAACGGGGAAAGGGCAACACAAACATTTTTAGGCCTTATCGTCAGGTGATAACCAAATTCTAGTAATATGGGAGGAGTAAACTCGAAGAATTATTGAGAACATGTGTTTCCAAAATATCATAAAACCATAACTGTATGAAATATAAAACGTCTAGTCAATGTGTTAACTGATAATTCCCAAGGAATAATATTAATTTTCAAAATAATGATATCCTATAATTCAGCATCCATTTTTGTTTGTAGATACAGGTGACAACAACGTTAGACATACATACCTATACATATACTAACACATATAATGACTGACATGACCCATTAGATGGCTGCAATATAAATTGGTTGAGAACAACTTACACAGAAGACAGGTTTTTCGTTTCCGAGAACAAATCTGGTGGTAAGCTTGTAAGATTATTACTGCTGAGATATCTGGAAAATAAAGAAATACACATAGTCGAATAAGATGTTTTAGGTAGTATGTTGTATAGGTGTTTTAGTACCTTAGGTGTTTCCGTACCCTGCTGCTACGTATTACATGCTTAGGTTTTGTTCTTGAAGACTGATCTCTGTTAGACAGTGTTGTCAACGATTACCGGAATGATTTACTGAAACAATATATTCAACACTTCTAACTTGTGGTTTGAAATATCTGATATCAATGGAATAAGCTAACATTTGGTTTTGGGCCCAACAGGTTTCATGTTCAAACTTTGTGAGGGAATGAAAGCCAGAGGATATTTTTGTTTTAAAACTTAATTGATTAGACAATTCATAATTCTGATCGGGTTAGCGCAAGTACTTTCATTCTGTGTGCGGCACATTCTAATTCAGAGACACATTCTAATCTGGGGACACATTCTAATCTGTGGGCACATTCTAATCTAGAGTCACATTTTAATCTAGAGGCACATTCTAATCTAGAGGAACATTCTAATATGGAGGAACATTCTAATCTTAAGAACACTCTAATCTGAGGAACATTCTAATCTGGGGTCACATTCTAATCTGAGGGCACATTCTAATCTGTGTGCACATTCTAATCTGGGGTCATATTCTAATCTGTGGGCACATTCTAATATGGTGCACATTCTAATCTAGAGGCACATTCTAATCTGGAGGCACAATCTGATCTGGGGACACATTCTAATCTAGAGACACATTCTAATCTGGAGGAACGTTCTAATCTAGAGACACATTTTAATATACAGGCACATTCTAATATGGAGCAACATTCTAATCTGGAGGCACATTCTAATCTAGAGGCCCATTATAATCTGGAGGCACATTCTAATCTAGAGACACATTCTAATCTAGAGACACATTCTAATCTGGAGGAACATTATAATCCAGAGGCACATTCTAATCCAGAGGTACATTATAATCTAGAGGAACATTCTAATCTGGAGGCACATTTTAATTTAGAGGCACATTCTAATATAGAGGAACATTCTAATCTGGGGTCACATTCTAATCTAGGGGAACATTCTAATCTAGAAGCACTTTCTAATCTAGAGGCACATTCTAATCTAGAGGAACATTCTAATCTGGAGGCACATTCTAATATGAGGAACATTCCAATCTGAGGAACATTCTAATCTGTGGTCACATTCTAACCTGTGGGCACATTCTAATCTGTGGGCACATTATAATCTAGAGGAACATTCTAATCTGAGGAACATTCCAATCTGAAGAACATTCTAATCTGGGGGCACTTTCTAATCTAGAGGCACATTCTCTCCAGAGGCACATTCTAATCTGGAGGCACATTTTAATCTGAGGAACATTCTAATCTTAGGAACATATTAATCTGGGGCACATTCTAATCCAGAGGCACATTCTGATCTAGGGACATTCTAATCTGGAGGCACATTTTAATCTGAGGAACATTCTATCTGAGGAACATTCTACTATGGAGTCACATTCTGAGCTGGGGGCATATTCTAATCTGGGGTACATGGTAATCGGGGGTACCTTCTTATCTGGGTGCACACTCTATCCTGGGGTAAATTAGCACCTGGGTGGAGAGGAGCAATCGGGATGAAGTGCTTTGCTAAAGGACACAACGTGGCAGTCCGACCAAGGCTCGAACCCGAAACCTCTGGATACGAGACCCAAGCCCCAACCCACGTCCATAATTAAGTAGGGTGTGAATTGTAGTACTACCATAGTAGTCAGAGTAGGTGTAACGGTTGAATCACAACAGTATTTGTACACAGCGATAACTTGTTACGTAATCTCTTTTGTTACGCCACTTCCCAGTGCTTGAACCTTTAGCCGTAATCGGCGTACAATACTTCATTCACATCGTTCCGCATAAACCAAATAGTTTTATACATCAGGAATCTATCGGTTGTGCAGTAGCTTTAATAACAAAGGCACACATAGTTTATACATAGATGGGTTCCAGGGAGCCAGGGCAGTTGTGGCAAATTACTGAGCATTAGGTAGTCCGTACTGTTAGAAGCCAACATACGCACAATATTTCAATGGGCTTTTTTGTGCCACACCCAGTGCATATGGTCGACATCCACATGTACCTTCAACAATGTTAATTAACTATTCTGTACAATTCGTTATATACAGTTTGCTGGCCTAGCTGTTTGTGTGTCTGTGTGGATTTGTATATTATTATTATGGTATTTTTTCTAGGAGTTTGTATCTGTATGTGCAATATTGTTAAAGAAATTTATCCATATTTTCCATTGATAATTGAAGTTGTGCACTAGTGCAAACATATTTTTGGGGGTATTTTTGCTTATTCAGTTTTCACGGAGGTTTAAATAAAGATTAGAAACAACCTTCAGTAGAGACCTTAGGTATTTATTGGGACACTGAGACAGCCACAGCTACAGTTAAAACTCAGATGAATTCAACGGAAGTACCTTTGTAGACATCCCGGACAGTGCTCTTCATCGCGGGACCTTTCCAATATGCAGCGACGAATATACGGAATCCTGTGTTAAAACTGTACCACCATAACGCCGCTAGAGTTTTCAGCGCATGTATAACAAGAAATGCTGTCGCTATTTCATGAACTTTAGAATTGATAAAATAGAAATGGTAAGAACTGTTGGATTTCTTGGCTAATAATAATTAAGGTGTTTTCCCTAATTTGTTTACAAACTACTCGCTCACATGTCATGGGCTATCCTGTTTTCAGACCCCAAACTGTTTGTCCTTTGTGTGATTGCCGTTTAGTCAATTTGTATTGCCTGATGTATTTATTAGTTAGGAATTTGTACGGGCAGTTTAAATAAAATTTGAAACTAGTGGCTAGTACATATAGATGATTATTAATATCAATATCGGATGAAATTGCCTAAATTGGTCAATGTTATTTGTGAGAATTGTTCATTGATATGCAAGGAGTTTGAGTTGGCAGCTCTAGTATTGTGCAAAGTGTGCATTTCGTTTAGCGGCTTCATCGCGTAGATTCATACCTGGTAAGCTATCACTGAATTCGTTCCAGTACTCGCTTTCTAAATTTGAAGACCGTGGCAGAATGCTATATTTGGCAAGTTAAACACAAATTATAGCCTTGTGAGTATGTGTAATACCTGAACTCAAATTTTGATCTCTGTGTGAGCTAACGTGACCTTGTCAATTGTGTTGTAAATGTTTGTACTGGGCCCCTAATTGTATTTAAGTGCATAGGCTAGTGTTTACTTGTAATGTTACTATACGTTAGGCTGGTGGTAGTTGCCCTAGTCTAGGCCTATTGTTATATATTGTTAAATGTAAATGTAAATATAATCGTTTATTTAATTCTAGTTAGCAGTTATTGCCATCATTCCGGAGTACGTAAATTATAACAGGCAATATGAAAGCGCTCGACGCGCGTGTAAAAAGTACATTTATCTGTACTTTCATGGGCTGTGTTGGTATCCTGAAGCCTAGCCACCTCACTTAGTTCACCACTGGGAGGTCCCAAGCGCCATGGACATCTTTTTCATAATGCAGGGTTTTTTAAATGTCGAAATACATTGGAGGCTACCAATTATGAGAGGTCCTAAGCACATGCCCCAGTTGCTCCATACCATAGACGAATCTACAAAGTATGCCAAGACTAGGCTGAGCGCCTTATACCAATGATTGTGTTTAAAATGGCAAGTCCTGCAGGGATGAATATTCTACAATAAGTATATCTTTTAGAAGAATACAAAATATGTTGACAAGTGGCGATCTCATCTTGTTTACTACTATGTTCCAACGCAGAGATAAAAATGTTCAAGTTCATTCATTTTATTTCCAAATTGGGAAAGTCTATTCAGTGACTACGTTTGTGAATTTTGCTTTTTTACGTTTTTTTGGTTAAGTTCAAATTAGAAAACTGAAAACGGAATGCTATTCATGCTGATAATCCAAGATGTTATGTCAGTAGGCGATAGTTGTAATATCATAGTACATAATGTATTTTGAATGTAAGGAACACATGGGAACTTGCATTTACATTATAAAAGAGAAGTGAAGATTTCCATCAGAGATGCAGGAGAAGTACGGTGTTGCCGTTCTAGTCGAATTAAATTGACACAACCAGATTAGCTGTAAAGTTGGGATGAAATGCTACCGGCATATTTTTAACGCTCTATAACATACCAGAATAAAAGTTCGGGGTAAGCTTGTCCTTTAGGTTTTTAGTTCCACTACACTGACGCTATTAATTAGCTGACTACTCGTAGCTTCAAAATGTATACATGCTGAAGCATCTATCGGTACAAAAGCAAATGATAATAATCATTCTCCAAAAAGCTATAAGTCATTACCCACGCCTAAACTTTAACATTTGAACAAATTCAAAATTCAAGAAAAAACGCGATCGGGTCGACGGGGAAAGGGCAATACAAACCTTTTGGGCATTATCGTTAGATGATAATCAAATTCTAGTAATATGGGAAGAATAAACTCAAAGAAATACTGAGAACATGTGTTTCCAAAATATCATAAAACCATAACTGTATGAAATATGAAACAGCTAGTCAATGTGTTAACTGATAATTCCCATGGAATAATATTATTTTTCAAAATAATGATATCCTATAATTCAGCATCCGTATATTTTTGCAGATTATACAGGTGACAACAACGTTATACGTGGATACATATACATATACTGACACATATAATGACTGACATGTCCCATTGGAAGGCTGCACTATAAATTGGTTGAGAACAACTTACGCAATGTTCAGGTTTTTTGTTTCCGAGAACAAATCTGGTGGTAAGCTTGTAAGATGATTACTGCTGAGATCTCTGGAAAATAAAGAAATACAGAGAGTGGAATAAGATGTTTTAGGGAGTATGTTGTATGCGTGTTTCAGTACCTAAGATGTTTTAGTACCCTACTTCTACGTATTACATGCTTAAAGTGTTGCTCTTAACCTAATCTCTGTTAGACAGTGTTGTCAACGATTACCGGAATGATTTATTGAAGCAATATATTCAACCCTTTAACTTGTGGTTTGAAATATCTGATATCAATGGAATAAGCTAGCATTTGGTTTGGGCCCAACAGGTATTT
>JAODUJ010085850.1:0-11658 GCA_027564615.1 Psolus chitonoides | reverse complement strand
AAAATACGTTTAATGAGATTGCAGTAATAAACCCATGTCAAAGTTTATCCAACAAATTGTCAATCTTGTCCTATTGACTTTTCATTGAATGAATCCCAGTTGTCAGTCATGGCATATTGATTATTGATTAGGGTGCTTCAATAGGATTAAATAACTCACTGGTGTGAAGATCACTGATGTTTATGTTGAACAAATGGATTAGTGTACAATAAACCATGAAGACAGATTTATTGTACTCATAAACAGTGGTAAATGTAAATCATTTGATTTTGGATAGTTAAAGAATAATTTTACTGATATTTTGTGTCTCCTTCTTGTACAATGGTTTGTCACTGTTGGTATCATGTCTTCTTCACTTTGTTTGCCAATTAGTAATCATATTCTTATTTGGAATCAATACATCCCCTCATATTTGGAGTTGTTTTTACTCAAAGCTGGACTCAACTTTAAACAAGTTTTATCTGTTATTTGCTCCGTTATTAGCATTGAAAACTTTTAATGTAAAAGTTTAAGGCAACATTCCCATATTAATATAAATGATAAATTAACATGTTTTCAACTAAAATTTTGGAAAATTCGAAATTATTACCATCCCATAGAAGTTTGCCCTATCAAGTTATGGTGGTTACAAGTTTTTCAGTGTTTAACCTATGTTGACCACATGGCATTTGACCTGGACCACAAACAATAGGGACCATGACCATACATATACCAAGTACCAGCTCAAGTAAGTTTCCTTTATCAAGTTATGGTGGTTACATATTTTCAATAAGTGCTAGCTAAGTACAATGTATTTAGAAATAAACATTGATGTAATGAAGTCAAACAGTGAGGAAATGTAAGGCATCAGATAATCGAAATCGGTATCGGCAGATTATGAGATCAGAATGATCAGATTATACCATGATTGTTTCAACACTAATCTACTCACCATGGTTAACCTTTCTACCAAGTATGACATGAGTTGGACCTTGCAGCCTTCACAAAATGTTGGTTATTAAAGTTTTCACTTTTGGTCCAAAAAATTCATATTTTCACCCAAAATTGGTTGGAAATTGCAATTCTTCATAGTATTGTATGTGCATACTCTGGGAAGTCATTCCTGTCCACTTGGTAGCCATTAAGTGCATGATATACAGGTAGAGTCAGGGAAGTCATTCCAGTTCATATCAATGTTCAAATCGTTCAGGGGGGGGAAAATTTCCTGTTACACCGGTTTCGCGGAACAAGTACCATCGATGTGCTGGTGGATGGTTGCCGATATTAGCGACTTATTACACCAACACAAATGCCCCGGTAAGTAGTTTTCGTCATTTCCCTTGTTAAATAGACATTTTTTGCTATTATTTTTAATGCAATTTAGTGAAATTTTGGATAAAGATATACGGGAAGAATAGAATAAGGACTTTTAAAACGATAGAAATTTTGAATTCCTGTTAGGCAATGCTACAGGAGTAAGTGTAGTTGATGTAATATACCACGATTGCAACATACCTAACATAGTCCTACGTTGAAGTTTCGCTACTGCGCATTGCGTATTCCGGCTATTACTGTGAAATCTTTCTCCCCGCGGAAAAAGAAATATGTCAATGTACATTTAGTGTGTAAATTATGCAATAAACTGTTGATTTCTTATGTTGATGTGGTGGGGGTCTCGAATGCGAGCAGGGGTTGGGCCCGTTTGGGGCATAACAAGAGGCCTGGAGTGAAAGAGTTAGGGATCAATCATAACGTTCAAAGTGGGGGAGGGAGGGGGGTCAGAGTTTGGGGACTTAATGGGAAGCTTCCCCCTTGAAAAAGAAGAATGTACAGTTAACTGTTGATGTTTTGATTGGTGCGGTGCAAATACTATGTAGGCCTATTGCATTAATTCAGTGGAAAAACAAATACCTGTATATTATAAATGATTTTTTTTTTTTTTAAGTCGATGGGAAGCCAACCCCATACCAACATATGGATTGATGGAGACGATACGAGCAGCCATCGAAAATTCTGACGAGCTCAGACTTAGGAAAGATTGATTTTATGCCAATAATAAAATGCATGGGACTCCAGGAACCGAAGGGGGCATAATCAGGGTTCTTGGCCAAGATAAAAAGAAAAGCAGCCAAGGTTGAGAAGACAGAAGATTGGACTTTGTTTCAGACAGTCATGCCCGATTTCACCGTCAAGAAGGAGTTAGTTGGACCTGCCAGTGAAGAGGCTGGAATCACAGTGCAATGGCTGAATATAGGATCACAGAGTGAGGTAGGTCCCCGGGATCCAATAACCAACCAGGTAATAGCAGAGTTGTACCAATATCGGAAAAGGAGTTCAGTACCATGGAAAGTTGTACTGTGTCAATGGTGGCCTAGACTTTTTCCGGAAGCCCACATTCCTCCAATGGGTACTTTGATAAGTAGTTGGGTGAGTGTTTTCAACAAAAAAGAGGCTGTCAACAAGTTTCCTTCTCTGAAAAAACGCTTAGCATTTTTTAACACTCAATATGTTTGTCCATCAGAAAAGCCACCGAAGTCCCAAACTGATGATGACACAATGGTACAGGAGGAGGTGCAAAGCAACGATGCATCCACTAGTAAGGCCTGCACAAGTGAAGAACCCACTACTGAGGGGCTGTCACCATATATTCTGCGAAGACATGGGGATACCATCGCAATTCTGCATGAACTTCTTGAGACAGAAAAACAAAAAAGTAAGTCTCTTCAAGAGCAGTTGACAATGGATGAGGAACAGGTAAAGATGACTGAAGAGAGATGTGAAATAGCACAGCGAGAAGCAGCAATTTCAGAAAATGAGACTAAAGAATGCCAATCCAAAATGAACCAAATGATGAAGGACCATCGTAAATCTTCCTCCAAGTATGAAAAAGAATTAGGCAAAGCAAGTGAAATCAGCAAGAAATTGTCCACTAAAATAAGCTCTCTAAAGAAGGAGAATGTTGTTCGACGCCTCACAACCCGCAACCAGCAACTTAGCAGTGCTAAAGAGGAAATAAAACATTTGAAAGAAGAAGTTGACAACCTTCACCTCACTGTCGCAGACTTGAGAAGAAAGATCAAAAACAAAACGGAACAAGTTAGATACAATGTTCGGAAGCGGCCATATGATGAGCAAAAACTTCACGACGAAAACCTTACTCTCAAGGAGCAACTAAAGAACACAGAAGAGGTCAATGACTTGTTGCGAGGTGAAGTTGATGAAGTCATGGGGAACAGGGAGATTACTTCATTTCAGGATGGGGTCTACTCTGATGACATTAGAGTTGTTTGCTATGAACTGTTGGCAAGAGGAGTAGGTTCACGGCATATCTCTGATATCATCAAACTCGTTTTGAAAAGAGTTGCAGGCTTAGATTGTGGGAGACTCCCAAAACCAACATGTATACGATATATGGCATTCGAACAAGCACTCTTGTCAAAACATGTCGCAAAACAGGCACTAGAGAACAGTAAAACTCCTATCACACTACATACAGATGGCACATCGAAGAAACATATTTCTTATATTACCATGCTGGCCTCCACTGACAGTGGTACATATGGGTTAGGCTTGAATGAAGTGTTCACTGAAACTGGAGATTCGCTGCTCGAGGAGGCAATTTCATCTATAAAGGAGCTTCTAAGTCTTGAGGATCTAGTTCAGCCCGATTTAGAAGCTAAAACTATGGACCTTCTAATGAAAGTTAAAAACACAATGACAGACCGCTGTGTGGTGAATAAGAAATTTGTGTCATTGTTAGAGGAATGGCGAACCAAGGTGTCGTCAACTGTCGTGGACAATTGGGATGAACTAAATGATGATATCAAAAGGGAGATGACGACCATCAATGACCTATATTGCGGCAAACATGTTATCCTCAATTTACAAGAATATGCCGGTGCAGCTCTAGCAGCATGGGAGGAGGTTGAAAGTGCTGGACGGAAGATGGGAAGGGAGCAGCATATTTTTTGGAATAGAAAGAGCGAGTCAGCCACTTTTCTTGCCATACGTTCCGTCTGTGAAGCATTTGGTCCAGATGCCCACCCACAAGCAGGCTGCCCCAGGGAGTTCATTACGTACACTAGTAACCATGGAAATAGTCAACTCAAACCATACAGAGGTAACAGATTCAATATACCGTTCGAAAATGCTGCAGCCACCTACTTCCACCACCAGAATGATCATTTCCATAAAGTTCGAGAAACTCTTCCTAAGGCCAAGCAAGATAATACACTTGTCAAATCTGTATTCTGGGATTTGGGAGATCCAATCATCCTTGGGGGAATCCGAGCAATGGGAATACTGGGTCTACACATTTCAACACCACTAATGGCAATGGTTGAAAGCAAATGCCACATCATGGACACTGATAAATATTACACACGGCTACATGACTTCATCAAGGAACAGATGGAAGCACCCGAACATCTCCTCAATGATACCTGCGAAATGTTTCCAGATTTTCCTCCTACCAACTGTGACATTCGCAAGGCTCTCTACAGTCCAGTGAATGATGAAGTAGAATTTTTCACAAAGCAAGCACTCATAATTATTCTGCACAATATGTATGTCTGTGTAAAGCGACAGTTGGAGGACCATCTACCAGGGGGGAAACACCATAATGCCACTGAACAACTCAGGATGGAAACTACCACTTGCCCTAAAGATAACATCGCAGCAGAACGTGTCTTTGCGGGTCTCGACTACCTAAAACGCAATCGTCCAAACATGACTGTCCTCGCCATGCAGGGTATTCTCTTATGGACACAAAATAAGACGATGGCTCATCTAGACAACTGCTCTGCAGAGGAGTCATCTGAGCTGATCAAAGCAGCAACCAAAAACCGGAAGGCTGTCACCGAGCTTTATCAAAGCAAGGTGAAACACATAAGAGAAACCCAGCAGGCAGTGATGCAACAAAACCAAGAGGCTCGCGAAGAGCGTAAGCGTAAGCTGGTTGCTGCAACCATCGCAGCAACTGCAAAAGTTCAGAAGGTTTGTGGAGGACCATTTGCAACAGCGAATAATGTTGACAGCATGCTGGCCCATAACACTAATGAGAAGACGCAACGAGAATTGCTACACTCTCAGTTGGATTATTACAAGACTGTTAACCGTGGTGTAGCAAAAGGAAACCTGTTCTTCAAAACGAAATCTGGAACGCCACTGACTATCACTGAGTTGACGGTTAACTTGAAAGAAGTCATCAAGGCCATTCACTCTCCTGCCACCAACCCTTCTACTTCAGCTCCTCAATCTGCTGCCTCCTCGGAAGACAAAGAAGTCAGCCGCAAACAACTCCGAATGAAGTTACTTTCAAAACTTCAGCCAGCCAAGACCAAAAAGTTGCCCTTCCCTGAAAAGACCATCGTTAAAAGTCGTATTCGGCACAAATTTCTCTCACAGTGTGGGAACAATCTCATTTCGTATATTGGAACAGTAATTCGGAAGAGCACATCTCGAGATCTGGAGGAGTATATGGAAGATGATGATAAAACATTACATGAAAAAGGATACACATTTTACACAGTTATGTATGAGAAGGCTGATGACATCTACACTTACCCTTTGCGAAAAGAGTGGGAGGATGGCTGTCTTGAGTTACTTTAATTCTACTTCATCTGTTTTTTATACACAACCTACATAGTCAGTGTTGCCCAACCCTAACAAACAGGACATGAGGAGTGAGTGGGTGAACGGTCAGGTTTAACGACACATCAACACCAAAAATGGGTTATATAGTGTCTGAAAGATCTATATAATAAACAGTTAAATCGTTAAAAGAGTAAACAGTAGTCAATAACCGACGATCACTAAAAGACCATTCCAAATCAAACTGTTTGTGCAGGTTGATTTCTCTCAGGAAATTCAGTATCAGGGAATTTAAGAGCTTACGTCTTGAAACAAAGTCTTAACATTTGGAACGTCATGACATGAGGAATATGTGCTATGTTGGCCACATGCTGGTAAGTAAGTGAGTGAGTGGTAAAATTTAACAACACATCAACATCAAAAATGTGTTATATAATGTCTAAAAGACTAATATAAAAATACAGACACATGCTGGTAAGGACAATGCAGTTGAAAAAGCAAATTCTTTGAGGAGAAGTGGGAGCTACCATGGAAGGACCATCCACCATCAACATCCTGGACTGATGTGACAAAGTTTCTACACCCTTGGTGCACTGTTCTATGATGTTGGTATTCATCAGCCGTACAGTACCAGTAGACGGCAAGCCCTTGTAAACCCACAGGAAAGATTATTAATGAGGTATATATATATAACCTGAACGAAACTTGACCACTGCAGCCAAACATGGAACATATTGCCCAAATTGGACATGAATTTGTCTCATGTGACTGAAGTTATAAAATTTATGCATAATAATTAAGTGAAATGAGTCAATTATTGAGCTCATTTGGTTAATTGGTGAGAAATTTTACCAAAACATATCCTGAAATGATTCTTGTTCAACATGGAACATACTAGCAAAATTCGGCTTAAATAGGATATATCGAAATGGAGTTACAGCATTTATGCATAATTAATGAGATGAAATTAGTCAATTATTGAGGCTATTTGCATAAATGGTTAATCTATTATACCAAAACATATCCTGATATTTTGGTTGTCAAATATGTATCAATATAGCCAAATTTGGCATGGAAAAAATGAATATAACTGGAATTACAGCATTTACGCATATTTAATGAGCTGAAATTATTCAATTATTGAGCTCATTTGCATAAATCGTGCGATATTTTACCAAATCCTATCCTAAAATAATTGCAGTTGAACATGGAACATATTAGCCAAATTTGGCTTAAATAGGACATATATAGCAAGAGTTACAGCATTTACGCATATATAATTAGCTGGACTTAGTCATTTTTCCACCAATTTTCGTGCATACAGGTTGGAAATTAAGCCCAAATCCAATTTTTACTGCATGGTATGCCTCCATTAAATACACCACGGTCTTCAAAGTACCTGTATATGTTGATTCCATGGAGGTCTGTGGGAGAAAAGTGTTATAAAGGTCATTTGATACTTAAAGGTGGTCAAAATAATGGCAAAAACTTCCTAAATCATCATTTTTGCCAAAATTGTGCGATTTCGGCAGAATTATGTACCGTTGGTGCATATGAAAAATTACGATATCTCAATGATTTGTTAACCGATTTGCATTCTGTTTTTTTTTACTTGCATACTTTCCACAGCTCTAACATCTGACACACTTCTCATGGTAATACAAACTTATTCAATTTTTATGGTGCTATGCCTAATATTAGGGTTGTTGCATTGAACATTTTACACCAGTTTGTAGACATGACCTCAAACATAATTATCAAGTTTCATCAAGATCAACATAACACAGGAGAATCTGGGAGATATAGAGGAAACAAAATTATTACAAAATAGAGGGCATCCTTCAGGTGTACTACCCCCTTAACGAATTTGCTTCAAAGCATGGTTGAGTCCAGCGGATGGCTGTGAATAGTCATTGGTAAAGAATACAGATGTAGATAGGTATTTGGAGAGCATAGAAATATACAAAGGCATTTGAGAGGTATATATAAGACCAATGGCATTGTGCCTCGTAGAGATACTCATTCCAGATAGAGATCAGATATAGACACTGTTTGAGCTGCATAAAGCCATAGCTCTTTGTTAGATGGTTTTACACACTGTAGATTTGCCTTGAGGATATTTTATAGTTTTGTGTCCCAGAACGTTGGAGCAAGCTGCCTGCAGTCGATTGACAGGACTTGCTGCCATTTTTGAAATAGTAAGATTAATTAACCGTTATCATGCGGGAGGCGAGGCATCCTGCCCGGGGCCTTCATAAGCAGGAAACAGGTGTCAGTCAGTGCCATTGTTCGTACATTCCAGTAGTTACGTAACAGTGGCACCGGCCCGAGGCACTTCACATGGTCGAGCAATTCTGGTAGCTGCGCAGCTTCGAGCACCCCATGAAGACATGTCTGCTGAGTTCCGAACGCTCAGCATGATGAAGGGTAATGCTGTTTTGGTGCTTAGTACAATGTTAAGTATATTGTATAGTGTGTATTACCTAAAATTCAAACCAGGTGCCAAACTTTAAACCGGGAGCCAAAAAGTAAATTTGAAACAAGGTGCAGCACCCAGTTTGAATGGCATGACTAGAATCCTGCCTGCTACACATAATTGTGGGAACCAAATCAAGATGTAACACTAGATATCAAGGTGTAACATCTTATTCAACTTTTTGACAAAAATAGTCATTATAAATACTTGCAAAATCTTGCATGTGAGGGCGCTAGTCAGCTAGGGGAAGCAAATGAGACCACCTGGGAGCAACTGTGCAAGAAAACGGTTACATGTTCTATGTTCCGACATTTCTATGTTCCGATAACTAACTCGCACATAACCAAAAAAATTGACGTCTTTATGTTCCGTCAACTTCATGTTCCGACACCTGTATGTTCTGACACATCCCTCATACAAAGCCGATGCATATGTCGGCCACTGTCGGCAAAGCCGGCGGTCTGCTGTCGGCGCTTCCAATTTACCACATGTGAGATGCCGTCGAGCCACTGATTTGCCGATGGCCGCCCACCGGCGGACCGCCAGAGGCCCGAAGGACAAATCACTGGTTGGCCCACCAGCGATTGCCCACAGTGTCCGACATATGCATCGGCTTGCTATCGGGGGATGTGTCGGAACATACAGGTATTGGAACATGAAGCTGTCGTAGCATAGAGATGTCAATTTTTTGGGTATGTGCAAGTTAGTTGTTGGAACATAGAGACGTCGGAACGTAGGGACGTCGGAACATAGGGACGTCGGAACATAGAGAAGTCACCCAAAAAAACAATTAGTATGGTTACAAACATGTACAATAGTCTAGTTGTACTTAGTACAACTGTGGAATAGCCTAATCTCGAAATGTATGCTGGTCTGAATTTCAGTATGTACTAGTTAGCGTCTCGTGGAATTGTTTATGAAGAGCTTCTCTTTCCCTAGAAAATATCGCAAATCTCCTTCGAAAAATGAAAGGGACCAATCACGTTGCAGTAATCAGTAGACCACCCAGTACACACCCACCATTATTAATATTCCGTTTGATGCTACGCAAAAATTATGGTGTGACACATATTGGTTACAGCAACTTTGACTTGAGATGTTGTTCATCTCATTAAATGCACCTCTCCGCACGGTATTTCACTCTACCTAACATCGTTCACTCAACGTTTTCAGTTACAGCTTACATACACATAGCATTGTATATGCTTAGTAGGTAGACAGTCGTTGTGTTTAAAATCACCTCAACCGTATTTGAAATGACCTAAAATTATCACAGTAGAAGGATACAAACAAAATACAGGTGATTTCCACCAGACCTTTCCACATACACAAACTATTTGACAGGGTGATAAGACATTTGTTACTTGTGTCTCTGTGAAAGGAATAATTGTCTTCCAATTTTGTAGGGATAGCAGTTTGTCTGTTGGAGGCCTAGCTATGACTATATATAGTTTAGGCTGTATATGGATGTGCATGGAACTATCCACATTGAAATGGCTAGTTAGGGTAGCAACTGCTGTAAAATGTGTTCGTCATTGTGATTGTCATTCAGTAATGTTGTTGAGGAATATGAAATAGTTTCTTCAGATAATGTCACCAACACACTAACCCTTGCTACTAGAAATCCCTATATTCTATATTCACAAACATGTAACACAGTTATGTGATTGACGTATGACGTGTACAGTCCTGTATGTTTGAAGTACCTGGGGAGCATATTAACTAAGAATGGAGATTGTTAATTAAGGAGATAAGAACTAGAATTGCTATGGGCAAAGAGTTTAGAAGGGTACTAATGAGCAAACTTGAACCAGTGGCATAGCCAGCCTTCATGGTGAGAGGGGAAAACAACATTTCTGTCCCCATTTTAGGGGGAAAACAGAATTTCCATCCCCATATTATGGTTTAGCATTTAAAAACAGCCCAAAAAGCAATAATTCTGATTGCCATTGTCCCCATTTTGTCCACAAAAATGTCTGTGTAGGAACACTGCCCCCCTGCTCCCCCTCTGGCTACGCCATTGACTTGAACCGATTCTGAGGGAAAGATTGGCTAAGAGTTTGATTTGGTGCTATATGGTTCAGATGTGGATGATTAAAACAGCTGAGAGGAGGTGTATAGAAAGTTTAGATCTGGAGAAGGATGATTAAAGTAAACTGGAGGGATCCTAAGAGCAATGAATAGGTGCTAAGAATGATCGGAGAGGAAAGGAATATAATTAAGGTTATGAAAGCGACAGAGCAGAATTGGCTGGAACATATCTTGAGGGAAGAAGGACTGTTGAAGGAGGTTGTGGAGAGTAGTTTCGAGGGCAGCCAACCGAGAGGAAGACAGAGAAAGTCAATGTTGGACGATTTAGCGGTAGGAGCCACCATCTGAGGAAGTGGCTTGCCCAAGATTGTGTCAGCTGGAGACTAACAAATCCATGATTGGACCTGCTCTAGAGGAGAGCACCATAGAGAGAAAGAAACAGTGGCCGTGTTTTAGTCAACTGTTAGTTCACTGTTAGTTTACATATATGGGCATCTCCATATCATATATGGTACGGAGATGACCAAATATGGCAACTAACAGTGAGCTAACAGTTGACTAAAACACGGCCAATATCATACCATACCACAAGCACTCACATACCTGGTATCTGATATCAGAGGGGGAACTGTACTTTCTGATGTATGAAGCGACATACGGTGCCATGTTTCCTGTGGAGGTAAAAAAGATATTACTGAGTAAAAATGCACATTCAGTGTCAGTCAGTATTGGGGCTCTGTCTGTAAATTATACCCATTTGGGGGGGGGGGGGTCTTAGTTGTGATTACCAATACCATGCAAGTTGTTCTTATGTTTCCCTAACCCTTCTTTCTACATTTAAATTTAAATGTTGGTTTTAGGACTTGTATCCACGCTGCGGCGTGCTTCAGGGTTAGTGTTAGCAATGAAATTCAGGGGGGCATTCCCCCCATGGTATAATTTGGGGGGGGGGGGGATTTCAGTACCCTTAGGGGAGAATAAAAAATAAAAAGTCAAGTGTCTATATTAGAAATAGCCTAACACACTGTAGCATAGGCAAATTCGAGCCTATATCGATTAATTTTTGCCAAATTTGGGAATAGTGTTAACTTTATGCTATTTTTTATGGCTACGGTAGCTAATTGGCATACAGGCGTAGCCAAAACGACAATACTATCAATATTCGTTCCCACCAAAACAAGAGCCGAGGGCTACGTGATTCCTTGCCTTTAGAATTAAAAACCTGTTTTCATGGTTTGACCTCTATTGACCTCAGATGACCTTCGACCTAAAAAAACAGGGTCCCTGTACTACTATTAGGTTTGGCCCCGCCCCTCATGAATATTAATAATGAGATGAGCTGTCATATCACCCACACATACATGTATACTACACCTCCTACCAATACCACCAAACTAAGTTTCATCAAAATCGGACATACAGTTGCAGAGATATCAACATTGAAAGAAATTCACTCTAAGCCCCCCCCCCCACTCATTAATATTCATGAGATCATCACCGAAGTAAATAGGGTTCATCTACTCACTATGGGTAACATACCCACCAAGTATGAGACTGATCCAAGTTACCCCCTTTGAGTT
>JAODUJ010085739.1:0-11659 GCA_027564615.1 Psolus chitonoides | reverse complement strand
AATTGTGTTGGCTCCATTGTTCCCCGACGAAATCAGAAATTTTCCCCGATGGGGGGGGGGGGGGCTAGACCTCTCCGACGGGTGGGCTATAGTCCCCCTGTCCCCCCGCTGGCGCCACCCCATGGTGAGCAGTGAAATTCGCACGACGAATTTTATTACAAACTTTTATAATTGCTAGTACATGATCCTCCCAATTTTAGGTGTGAATGAGAATGTCACCTATATAATTTTGTACATTCCTCATTCTCTTTACCAATGTCCTCATTATCCGAACAACTGTAGCCGCCGCATTACCCAGACCTGAAGGCATCATGGTAATTCAAATATATTGAGGAACTCTGCTTTTCATGCCCCCACTTCTGATGCACCTGACGATGTCATTACAGCATTCTACAATGAACTACATGACTGTATCGACACGTATACGACCACACGTGACACACTTATGATTGCTGGCGACCTTTATTGCAAAGTTGGGTGATAACAACACATGTGCACCACGTCCTTGGACCATATAGTTACGGTGACATAAATACCAGAGGTGACATGTTATTCGACTTCTGTCTAGCCAATAATCTCACTGCAGCTCACTCATGGTTCCCGCGCCGTGCAGGTCGTGAGTTTACTTGGATACGTCGTGCTGGTAATGCCAAGAACACCATCGATTACGTAGGCTACTGGTTTCACGGTCATCAAATAACTTCATATCTTTGTCGCTCCTTCGGTGCCTGCTTTAACACGGATCACCGCTTAGTGATTTGTAACATGAAGATCACATTTGCAAAACGGATACATCCACCTAAGCAACAACAACGTCCCAACATCCGTGTCCTACAGAATGCTGGTTTGGCGAAGAGATCGCATAATGCTGTTGCCACGAAAATTTCGTCTGGTGACTCTCTTCAGCAGATTGCAAGAACGGCGGATGAAGAAAACAATGCACATATGTGGAGAACGGGAGAACACCATCAATCATCTTTACCTGTCTGACATGACCATTCAACTAATCGAAAGGAAAGAACAGGCTCGTGGAACATCAACTTTTCATCAACTTCGATCTGAAGAAAAGGCTTCATGCAAAACTGATCTGGAAAAATGGTTAAAACGACACCATTGGTAAATTGAATGATGCCTACAACAGCAACGGTTCTGGGACGATGTTTAAGGCTACAACAAAATTATTGCAAAAGCCTAGATCACTAGCAGCGTCTATTGAAGACAAAGATGGATGCATTATTGAGTCTGCTGTGGATGAGATAAAGAGATGGCACGAATACGTGGTAACCACAACCGCCACGGACATATGTAACAACACCATGTAGGCCGCCTTGTCTCAAAGATACAGCTGATGCTATCAACAAGTTGAAGACCAACACAGCAACTGGTGTCGACCGAGTGACCGCTGAGGTCCTTAAAGTGGTTTCAAAAGGTCGCAACACACTGTTAGCTGTTCATGATGCTGTTCGTAAGGATTGGACATCCGGTAAGTGGCCATCAACGATGAGGGTGCTTACATTGCGTTGCACAAGAAGAACGATAGAGGTGATCGCGGCAACTACCGGACGCTAGCCTTGATCGGTCACACGATCAAGATTGTCCTGAACTTGCTCCACAGGAAACTTCAAGAGACAGCCGAAAGAGAGGTACGATTAACCCAGTTTGGTTTCATGAAAGGAATAGGGTACATGTGATGCTATCTACACTCTGAAGGTTATAGCTGGGGATTATCTTACAGAGGAAAAATGACGTACATGGAGTCTTTGTTGATTATAAAAAAGCTTTTGACAGTGTCAATCACCATCTACTAATTTCAAGCTAACTGCACTCGGTGTCCCATCAGATGTCACAATGCTCGTGGAAGATTTTTACTACAACGCTAACGGTCGTATGCATTAAAAGTCCCTGCTAACCGACAGTTTTGAGACGCCCGTCGGTATTTGGCAGATGTGCCCCCTGTCTCCAACGCTGTTCAGCCACTACACTGAGTATCTAATGCGGGAATAGTAAGCACAAACAGCCAACATCACCTCACCAAATGTCGATGGCATAGCGATGAAGGGGGCAAGTTATGCCGATAATCTGGTACAGCTTGCTTTAAATGCGGAAGATGCTGAGGCCATGCTGGACATCCTTGGTAACATTTCTGAGAGCCACGTCCTACAAATCCACCCCGCAAGACGGAGTACATGGTCTTCAGCAGCACTTTCGACAATCATACAATTTCTTTTCGTAAAAACTCAACCCCCTGTGTACAATCGTTCAAGTACCTTGGCGTCACAATTAGGCATGACCTCTGCGACTCAAAGGAAATCAGTATGCGCATCGGCATGGGAAGGCTTCAATCCGTAACTGCTCGTACATACATAGTTCACGTGTTAGCAGCAAAACGAAAGTGAGACTGGCTAAAGCCCTAATTCTATCTATGGTTGTATATGGTGTATCCACACTGACTTTTGAGTCGGGTGATTTGGAGGAGTATGACAGTCTGTGAAGATAAATCTGGCGTGTGATGCTTAACATCGGGTGGCAAGACCATGTTCGAACGAAAGGCTGCTGGAGATGATTGGCGGTCGGTAGTGTTTCTCTTCCAACGACATCATTCATAGGAAAACCATGTGGCTTGGACATGCGGCAAGACAGGGTGGCAGTGCACGTGCTGTGATTGGTGGTCTTCTTGCTGGCACCCTTGGGGCCCTGGCAGACCTCGTCTTCGATGGGTCGATAACATTAGTTCATGGTCAGGACTGTCATCTGCCGAACTGGTCGATGCTGACATCCGACATGTCAAGATCAAACCAAAGACAAATATACATCATCAATACAACTTGCGTAGTATAGGGCTTCGATAAAAAAAGGATAAAAATGCATTTATTTTCTCTTGTAATGCTCGACGTTATTTACTTCTCTTTTGGTCCTCCAGGTTACGGTACTGTCTACTACCACAGTCTGATAGATCTCTACCCAGTCTGGACAATGTTACAGGTAATGACAAAGTAGGACAAATATTAAAACAACCAATTGGCACGTAATTCCGTTACCGAAAAAACATGAAAAAGCTTATTATTTTTCTTATCTGATTTTTTATACCAAATTTCGTATTTTTTATTTAGACCGTATAACAAATAATATGTTCAGGTTGAAAGAAAATTGGATGCTGCCTGGGTACAGTTTCGATGGTAACGGAATTACAAAAAAATGGTAACGGAATTACGGTAACGGAATTACGCCATAAAAAATGCACACTGCATGTGCCTGAAACCAAAATAGGCCTTTTCACTAAATCTCTTTTGAAGAAAATGTGTTTAAAGTAGCATATTATGTACCCTCTGATAGTACTGCAAGGTGTATTATCAGAGGTACTCTAAAATAAACTAATTACAACAAAAAGTCAAATTGATAGGCCACATATATAACTTGTAAAACTATATAAAGCTTGTATAAAATCTACCAAGACCAAATACTATAATATCAGTAAAAGAAATTGGCTGCTTTGAAAACAATTAATATTCTAATTGCATAATTAAAGGGTAAGAAAACAGTCAATTTGTGGTGTACATGTCATGGATTTGATCGTCATAATTCTGTTGCTAAATTTTAGGGCTAATTCATCTACAGAATGAATTTCAGATATAGACAGGTGGATACCCTAGATTTATCACCAAAACTGAAGTCAGCCATATCCTCAAAAATGACACCCAGTGGACAACATCAAGAAATTCACTTTCACTGCACATTAATATAATCATCTCAATTGTATGGTGTACCCCAATATAATGTACACATATGTTTGGTATACGCCTACTATTG
Source organism: Psolus chitonoides (assembly GCA_027564615.1). NCBI lineage: Eukaryota > Metazoa > Echinodermata > Holothuroidea > Dendrochirotida > Psolidae > Psolus > Psolus chitonoides. The sequence continues at coordinate 7,852 of JAODUJ010085739.1, read as the reverse complement.
AATTTTTCAGATGATTCAAATAAAATTAAATGAGAATAAATTAAAATGTCTGATTATTATCTTACTATAGAGTTGCAGAACTGGGAGTTATTTTGTTAATTAGGGGTATCATCAGTGGAGAAAAAATATCAGTTGATCCTGGCAATTAGTGGTTAACTTAGAAAGTCAATGTAGAAATGGTAGGCTGGATAGTCATTGTTGTTATCTTTTCCAGTGACGAGGCAGCACAAGGAGATTTAGATTGTCAAAGACAAGCCTCTAAAATCATGTAAAACCTACTGTTAGTATTGTAACTGAACTTGCCGCTGACATAAACGGAGGATGGCAGAATTCAAAAGTGGATGGGAATTTTTTCCTAGATTTGGGGAAGGAAGGAGAATGGGGTGAGGGTACATTGGAATATGACATTTTCTTTGTAGTTGACTAATCTCACTGTTAGTATATATGTCGTGAAAGAGAAACTTGAGATAACCAATGATAATATTATGGAATATAGTAGCTAACTGCATTTAAAGCAGCATTCAGTGCACTTATAGCAGACAGTTGTATACGCTTGGGGGTTAATCGTTATTGAGAAGAATAATGGTGTCCTTACAAAATTATCACAAAACAGCATTAAATCTACCAATCGACCACAAATGATGTTTTAAATTAGCAGTTGGTCATAAACTTTCAGAATTAGTAGGATTTCGATAATTTCTTACGATTACGTAATTCCGTTACCGATGTTATGTAATTCCGTTACCGAGGGTTAATCCTGTATTATGGAACAGATGATTCTTTGTTGGACTATCCATGCCATGGTTCTTACTAAGCATAATGATGTCTACTGAGAAAAGATAATGAATAAATCCGAGGTTACTTAACTTCACAGATTTTAAAGGTTATATGTGCATACTAAAATGTTGATGTCCTTCGGACGTAATTGCGTTACCAAACTTCATGCCCCCCTCCCCTTAAATTGACCCGACAGGTGTGAAATAAAATTAAAAAATCGGGATGATTGGTTAGGGTCCCAGCATTGAAATATACTCATATCAACCCATTACTCAGCATTATAGCTTCAGCTTGGGACCAGATGTAACAAAAAGTAGAAAATTACGGTAATTCCGTTACCGTGGAGTTGCCCAATATTGAGCATAACAACCTAATTTATTCCGGGCAATACTAAAATGTATGGTATACTGTGACAGCCTTGTGGTACTTCATAATAGGTCATAATTGGGCCACTTGCCTTATGTTATGCCGTCAGACCGGTCATAATTCGAAAACAAAAGCCCAAACATTCAGTCATTATTACCATTCATAAACCCGTTTATCGCGAAATGTCTCAACACGTCCGTTTTATGATCATTTTATATCAAACAACAATTGTCCTTGTTCTTTTCGATGGTTATGACGTTAAAAAGTGCGAGTTCTATTTCAATCCCCCCCCCCCCAGTGTGCATGTTCGGATTCGACGCGCTAATTGGTAATCTATAGAAGCGTGTTCAATGTAGCAACTGCAAAAAATATGCGTATTGATTTTGGTGGAGATCCGATATCATTTGGAAGTTAACAGAGATCAAACACGGACAACATTATAAGCATATCGACTTGATGAGCCAAACTCTTGAGCAAATTATTGTCAATGGTTTTGATATTAAACTTAGTGAGTACAAAAAGTCTAATGATTTTGATTGGGAACCAAAGTCATTTGGGTCAACAGAGGTCAAACACTGAAAAGGATGTAAACTTGATAAAAACAATATCTTGAGAATTTCATATTTGCTATGTACGTCCTCCTTCAATAGCAAGTACATGAAGTCGATTAATTTTGTTGACCCAGTGACCTTTAAAGGCGATAGCGGTCAAATGCTTTGAAAATGTGAACATAATAACTTGGAATGTAGGACCACGAACACGGACGGGTACAGGATCAATCATCATATGATGTTGTATCCCGAAATATCTCGTTATCTTCAACGGGTTGATGCACACTGAATATTTATCACAGGGGCCTCTTGTCAATTCTATTGCTTAGTTATATAATCAGTTTATACATCAATTAGTAGTTGATACACATAGTTTATGCACAGGAAATACACTCATTTGATGTAGTCTAGATATTTATTTTATGACACTCATTGCCCATGCCAATTCAATCACACAGAACCTCTTGATCCCCAACGAGGCAATAGTCTGGGATTGGGAGGCATTATTCTGGGACCTCAAGGGGATTGGCTGTTTATACTAGGATACTAGTGGTCATTTGATTGAACTGAGGCTGTATTTTTAGGAACTCTTTGACTAGGAAATTCATGAAATGTCATGTGTGTTTGTGTTAGATGAATATAACAATAGATTTACACACAATTGGGTATAACTTGGAACAAAATTGAAGCACAAACGGCGAAGTTACAAAAATACAACAACAGAAAAATAGGCTAATTGAACTATCATGATACTCTACTTACTCCATCATACTGCAGCGTTGCCAATTGCCATCACGACAGTTTATCGGCTAGCGTGCCTGAGCAGTCAAATTAAACCGCCTACCGTACTGCACGGCGTCTATACCGCGGTATAATGCAATATAGGGAGCTCGGCTAGGAATGGGGGGGGGGGGGGGGGTCGCTTTAGAGTAAACAGAACAGCCTATTCAGGCCTACTGTGGTTTAATTTAACAGCCCAGTTAGGTCAAAACGGTAATTTACCCAAATCAGGACTTTCTGTGTGATCAGTTTCTCGTGTGCACGTAGGTATACAGTGGTGTGGGATTGATTTGATTCTATGGTCATTGTTGTTTCTCAATCAATATTTATCTTGTTTGAATTCAATTACAAATCATACAGTGCTATATCAGTTCACTTTCGGCCACCGCTAAATCATGTAAAAAATGGTCAAAGAACACTCTGCTGATCTCACAAAACAGAGTCCATTGTTAGTTATGAAAAATACCTCCACAAAAGTTTCTTCTAATAACTTGCCTAATTCACGAAGAAATAAGTCATCTTGTCGGCGACCTATAACATTATTACAGCTTTTGAAACTAGATTCGGCAATAAAGCATGCTGGCAATTCCGAACAGAATCGCCCATTTTGTGTGACTTTAGTCAATCTCTTGAGCCCATCTTTACAATCCGTGGTGACATAATTGTGTGGAAATAAACCCAGAATATCGCTTTATGTTGAGCGCGATCGAGGGAATCGCGCATTATACGCGAATACGCAAATACGATTCGGCAAATTACTACTCTCTAACTTAACATTGGCACTCAATGTCCTTGACACCATGAGGGCACAATTTAACTTCCCTAATCCAATATTTTCACGCTGAGTACCACGGTTATAACAAAACCCCTCTAATCAAATTCGATAAAAGAGGGACAATCCCACCCAAAAGTTGTAAAAACCACTTTTTATGAAGCCAAAGAGGGAAAACCCTCTAGGAATTCTAGAGGTAGCGCCAACCCTGCCGAGAAGAGATCTGACTTACACAACGTTGGTTAACCATTAACTCCCTCATCAAATGGACCATAACTGTTGAATTATACTGTAACCACAATGGGTTGAAGAAAATACTTGGCATATCCACAATCACAATGCACAATTGTAAATATGCAAATATTGCAAATATGGATTTTAGAGCTAGCACTGGACTGCAAATGTGTATGGGGTCATAATTGATAAATGGTGTAGGCCTGTAGTTTTCGTGAAAGTTTTCAAATATGTTTTGGGTTGTTTATATACCTGGGACTCATTCCAACTTGGTGACAAAAGGTTCAAATTTGGTTTACATGGTAACAACTATCAGATCCATTTTAGTTTAAAACCTCCCATATGCTGTATACACATATTTTTTTAAATAATTGTTCAATTAAATAAAATGATTGACCTTTTCGTTGTAGTTACGTGGTGGCCAATCTTTGGTGTTTCTTACGAAATTGAATCTGGCAGATGGAAGGTAAGACGTCATTTAATCATGTTATGTCAATATTGACCACTACGGGCCAGTTTTGTTATCGAGTCACCAGAGCTCGAGTCTCGAGTTAGGTCGAGTCTCCAAGCTTACTGACTCGAGTCGCCGGAGTCGAGTCTTTCACTGATTCGAGTCTTCCACTGACTCGAGTCGAGTCTTTTGTAATTTGCCACCCTCATGATTCGAGTCGAGTCGAGTCACTCTACCTCGATTCATTAGAAAGGCGTGCAGGGGGTGGCCTCGTCAACTTTTCTCCAGACAAATAGATAACACAATAGCGTGGCTTCGGTGTCGACAGCAGGAGGAGGGAGTACCCTGCAAGATATTGGAACACATTATTCATCACTATATAATGAACTATGTGGATGTCCATCAGCTTTTGACCAATGTGCAACATGGTTTTAGGAAACCTCTTTCCTGTGAAACACAGCTGGCAATAACCATTGATGATTTAGCTGGAATCCTGAACTGTGAGGCTCAGACTGACGTGGTGATTACAGACCTCAGTGAAGCTTACGACAAGGTCCCACACAGACGCCTAGCTTATAAGCTTCAACACTATGGAATCTCTGAACATTCTTATTTCGATAAATGCTTTTTTGAGCAATCGCACTCAGTCTGTTGTTATTGATTCCATCTCCTCATTTACATAAGCCTCGGAGGCTTAAGTGAGAGAGTATTGGCAACGAACCTCATTGTGTTGGTTTACGCCGAGGAGACAAGGTGAAATCCGCTCTTGTCTCTCGGTCTTGTATTAATACACGAGTTATCGTGGTGCCGGTGCACGCCACGGCAGTTTACAATTCACCTCATTGAATTATCGACCACTGTTCAATGGTAGGTATTGAAGCAATTCTGAACAGTTATTAGACGCTCTAACGATGCAAGCCGGAACATTCCTACACTATATATTTTATATTAGAGAAGTGAAGTTGTGCTGAACGCTGAACCAAGCTTCCTACACCGTGCAGCGACGTATGTGGTGAGCGTTTCCTCGTTTGAGCGAGCTTTTTAGCATACTTTGTATTGATGAATGATTCCGTAGAATTGTTCCCTAGTGATTTATCAGGGGGGCGACTTGTTCCCACAAAATGTTGGTATAGACCTATACCCAAAACGTCGAACAGAGAAGAAAAAAGAAAAATCTGTTGCTACTTTTACTACTCATTGGACAAGCTGGTAGTAGTTTTGGCTTATTGTTTCAAGATGCCCTTGCCGTAGCTTTACAAAATGTTGGTAAAGGGAAAAACGGTGCAGACCAAGAGTTAAACTGACTCGCAGGCATTTACATTTGAGTACAATCCCGAGTTTGAGGGGAGTTTAGGTTCACCCCCATTTCTCCTAAAAACATGGAGTGTATCCAGATATAATTATAGAAGTGATACTAAACACTCATACTGAGGTACGGCAAGCACTTAATCCGCCAGAAACGAACGTATTATCTTCAGTATAAAAAGACAACTCCCTGGCAACAAACGCCTTTCGAAACAGATATTAATGATCTCCTTGAGCTGATTGAACTTGAGGTAATAGTAGGCTAAATATGAAACGGATTTTTATATGAAAGGGAACAAGTTTGCCAGGCGATTAGAATGTATTGAAATTACTTCAGCAGGCCTAATATGCATACAGGAATTTACATTGCAAAACATGGTTACATGTCCTCTTATTTGCATCGAATTATTAGGCAATACTTTTTTAATGATAGTAATATAAATTCTTTGATTGAGAGTGATTCGCCATAATTAGGCTATGGGCCGTTATGATTTATGAAGCCTGTCTCTGAATTATCTATTATTATTATATATAGTTATACAGTATCCCTGGTTAATACCATACATAACTGTCTTGTGTCTGTATTAAACTTTTAATTGAATGAGAATCACTGGAATTTGTCCTTGGAAACACTTTCATGACTTGACTTTGGCTATGTTAAAACGTCTCACGAATTAATAATTTACTTTAAGTGAGTAAACAGTCACCAAACTTAATGTTTTCAGTTCTCGTAAAAATGACACTGCCTGCATATTTTGCTATTATTATGGCAACACATTATACATGGGAAACTTTTCCGCCCTAAGTAATGCAGAGAGTTACATTGTTTGCGAGTGAATCAAGTATTAACTTGTAGATCACAAATTTGACTCGCATAAAATACTGAATATTGGTAATGAATCGGAAAATTACAGTCTTCATTGGTTAATACCACGACTGTCTTGGTAGAGTCGTATTGGTGGTCTGAACGATCTGAACTTGATAAATGAGCTGAGTTTTAATACGTAACCTTAAAGAGCTACGCAAATTAAGAGATGTAGCTTTAAAAAGTTAATTTCAGTTCGTAGCCCAAAGAGCTAATCTCGGGAAAAAACATAGCCTGATGAGCTGACTTAGGTAGCCAAACCATCTGACTTCGAACTATTGAACAGGATAGGTAAAATTCACATGACAAATATGTCAGATATTAAAGGGCATGAACTGATGCAGCCTTCATTAGGCGGCCAGTTAAATGGTCTTAGTATTTGTGAACATTTGGAGACTCTAGCTTAATATGAATGTAAAATTATTTGGTGCAGATTATACCGGTGCAGTCACTTTGTTCGCACTGTTATGCATGTTGACTCTGCAAGTCAGGAATGTTATTTCGTTATATGGATTAAGCTAATCTTGTTACGTGCAGTGTGATTTTTTGGAATGTCCGGTATAATAGATGTTGGAGTATTACATAACATATTTAGAGGAGATATAGAATCTATTGTATCATAGACTACGGTACCGGTATATGTTCTAATTATCGCCGGAACGTAAATCGGTATGTAATCATAACCTTTTACATAAGAACGTAGGCCTACGTAACAGTAAGTTGAGTAATAACTCCGGTGGTATGAGTTTCACCATGCTAACTTTCAGTTTTTGGTAAGAGGTTTTCAATTTAGGTAATGATTGGAAAGATCACGCATGCAATTTTCGTTCAAGCAGAGTGTATTTACAGTAGGTCAACTGTAGTTAGGCCTAAAAAAGGCCGCAATGAGTTAATGTTTTACCATATTCTAATGAATTAGACGTTCATGAATAGTATTTGAACATTGCTCAAGCAGGAATCAGATATTTGTTCAATTTATTGCTCTATCAATTTTATTCGATATCTGAGATTTGCCGCGTACCAGGCAATACAGGGGGTTTTAGTTCCAAAAGCGGCAATCAGCAATAGTTCTGTTTTCAAGAAGGAGTTGAAGAGTTGCCAGATACAATATGCCTATAGTATAAGTGATCAAGACATTTTCTGGCATGCGGCAACCGGTTTGCTTGTAATTGGTGAAGCAATTCACTTGACAAATGATAAATGTATGAGGAATTTGAAAATATAAAACTTTCGCCTGTCATGGTTATGAGCTTACCCCAGTTATTGAATTTAGTGAAGATATTTCTTGGATCTTCCTTTACTTACAAATACCTCATTCTTACAGTTTAGGAATATTGTTTCTATTAGGCAAATTTATTCTAATGAATAAGTTGCAGCCTTACACCAAGGTATCATGACCAGTTGTCGGTAAATCTGCTGTAAAGAGAAATACTAAAAATTAAGTCTTTGGGACATGAATTTAGCAGATTAGGATCGATACCGAGTAACATTTATTTGTGTTTACAAGCTGTGTACCATGCATGATGGGGAATCACGATTAATATAGGCCTATAATATAAGTTACTTTGATCTGTTTTAGTACTTGGTATACATACAATACTAAGCTGTGTTATTTTGCTACTGGCTTTGGAACTGATGCCATCATGTTTGTTGCCAGCCGATGTTCATAGCACGCACAGTAACTACTGATAACGGTTGATCACTTTTTCCCAGTAGTTACTGTGTAAAATTATAATTTTTTAACACAACCC
>JAODUJ010085628.1:0-11662 GCA_027564615.1 Psolus chitonoides | reverse complement strand
AGAAAACCAAGAAGGTTTTGTGATTACTTGCCTCTTTGAAGTGCAGTTTCAGTCTGGTATGGCCATTAATTTATTGTACGTTTCATGCTGCCACATCCAGCTAGCTGCTCAGAAAACACTGTATTGGGTGGGTCATTCTCTGTCAACTCAAGAAGTGGTGGCCACCATCCAAGATGTCTGCTGAAAATCATTTCCAGCATACTTCTATTAGTGCATGGAACACACAAAAATTAGGTCAAAATACCTACCTGGGATATTTCTTTGCCAAACTTTCAGAATCTGGCAAGAGTGTATCTCCCTCATTTAGAAAATATAGGTCTCTGAACATTGCTTTTTATTTTCCATGTTCATGTATTTTTCAATTTTTAGACCCCCTAGTTCCCAGAGTTATTTTTTAAAGGAGTCATATTTCATTCATTTAATATATGGTTGGATGTGTGTGCCACAATAAAGTTATAGACCTCTAATATCTTCAATGATGGAATTGTGGGGTGTGAAATATGGGTCCAGAGTGAAAATGATCAAATTTGGTCATTTTTCGAGTTGAAATTTGGCCACGTCACTCACCTCTTATGAAGACAAATTTATACCAGTTATAGCTTTTTATGTAGTCTTCATCTGCCATAAGATCTGGAGAGATAGGTCTGAATACATTGTCTATCATTTTTGACATTTGTGTATATTTCAATTTTGAGACCCCCTAGTTTTGAAGGTTTTTATTTGAAAGGTATCATATTTCAGACATTGAATATTTGGTTGGGTGTGTAAACCATGAAAAAGTTACAAGGCATCTGATATCTTCAATAGTGGAATGGTGGGGGGTCGTATACAGGCCAAGAGTGAAAATAACCAAATTTTGTCATTTTTTTAGTTGACCTTTGACCCAGTCAAAAACATCCTGTCAAAGACAAAATTCATACCAGATATAACTAAACATGTATTCTTTATCTACCCCAAGTTTAGGTTTGGTGTGCCATACTTGAGGAGATATAGGTCTGTGAACATTGCATATCATTTTTGACGTCAGTGAATTTTGCTGATTTTGGACCCACCTTATTCTGAAAGTTTTCATTCAAATGGTATAATATTTCAGACATTGAATATATGGGTGGGTGTGTGAATCACAAAAAAGTTATAGGCCTCTAGGTTCTTCAATTATGAAATGGTGGGGGTCAAATACAGTCCAGAGTGGGAATTACCGAATTTTTCTATTTTTTCAGTTGTAATAAAAAAAAACAGCTACATACCTGATCAAAGATACCAAGGGCTATGACAGGCAAGGAGGTGAAGCATATATTGTAGAGAGTGATGAAATATTCATCATACACAGTCTGAAAGAAATTGAAAGAAAAAGAAGTGATTTTGGGCTATTATTTGACATTTACAGATTTTCACTAGAATCATGCTTCTTCCTTTGAGAAGGCATAATAGTTTAGTGACAAAGAGTTCACCTCATGGATCGAAAATTTGTGAGTTCCAATGTCACTTTCAGTTGTTGCAATGGGCCCTTGACCAAGGCATTTCAATCTGCCTGCTTCATTCAACCTAGCTAGCTGTATGGATAGGTACCGACTTCGGGGGTTATAGCTGATTAGGTGTTGTCCTCACATCATGAAAATGAGATTCAGGTAATGGCCCAAATGGGCCCCACAGGCTCGGGAGGACCACACTTTGTTAATAATGATAATAAAAACTACATTTATAAAGTGCAAAATACAACGGGTTCATAAGCGCTGAACAAAAACAGACATATAAGACGAAGAACAATAAAATGCAACTGGTGAAACCTAATTCCACTCGGTAATAAATTTACCAAGTGGTTAGCTCTATTGGTTGAGCGTCCGCTTTCCACCCGGCAGGCAGGCTGGGGTTCAAATCCCGGACGAGTCATACCAAAGACTTTAAAAATGGGACCTGTTGCCGCCTCGCTTAGCGCTAGCATAAGAGATTGGAGCGGAAAAACCAGGGGTAGGACTAATTTACATCTGCCACAGCGAGGTCATGCTGGGCGTGACCTGGTGAAGGATCGCAGCAGACTAAAAATGCAGTGTTCACGTCTGCACACCTTCCGGCCCTAGTATAGGTACTAACCTTTGTCCGATAAGATATTTTGAATAAATTTGGAAGAAAATGGTATAAATGAATTTTGAGCCTGTTTTTTAACACAGTGAGCAAGAGCAACGGATGTGGAGGGGCAGCTTGTTCCAGAGTTTGGCGATGATGTTTTTCAATTAGAGCTATAATATATCAGCCTGATATTTACATTCGTAAGCAACAACCATAGACATCATAAGATCCCTAGAATGATGTCAGTCAGCAAACTTCCTAATTCTACAAGTGATCCATCCATAGGGCAAATAACATTTTTCCATAACAAATTTCGAAAAGAAATTTGCAAATTATTTTTCAGATTTAGGCCATTATCACAGTGAAAAACATTGGCTGAAATTTGGCATGGGTTTCAACAAAATAGAGGTGAAATATAAGTACATATTATTACTGCTCTTTGGTCCAAAACGTTACAGGAAAATGTAAAAGAATTAGAAAAATAATTGAAAATTGGCCAAATTTGGCAGTCAAATGCAAAAAATGTTGGCCTTAAAGATTTCACAGTTACCTGACAAGCATGCCTAGCACCGCAACCCTTCCAATTCTGCACTGTTACTCACCATAGCAGAGAAACCACAGTAGAAGGCAAACCAGAAATGAACCAGCGTGAAGGCAAAATTCTTGTAGAAAAAGTACGAGAGGAACTTGCAGGTACGGAAGTACGACCATCTACCGTGGACCAGGAGTAGTCGCTCCAAAAACGTGAAACACAACTGTTAAGGTAAATTACGAGGGGGCAATAAACTCGCCCCAAAAAAATCAATAGAACATTACTTTTCTGAAATTATAGTATTAATCCTTTAGCTTATGCCTGGGTCGATTTCGACCCCCTTCCTCACATGGCCATGCTGGGCTCGGAACTGCAATTAGCGGCAGCAACTTTTGAGCAGGGGGATGCAGAGGCACTGAGGCGTGATGCTGCTGGTATGTGCTAGACAATAGGGCCGAGCTTAAGCTGCTTTTCAGCCATTCTCTTGCCAATTCCCTCATGTATAATTGGAGAAGTGGGCTCAAGGGTTACTGAATAAACATTTCTTTACATGCAGCAGTGCGGTACTGAGAGTGCAAAAACCTTCCTATGCCGAGAATAGGCTGTGTGTGGCATCCCTATCGGAAGAGTATAACCCTTCAGCTCAAGCCTGGGTCAATTTTGACACCTCTTCTCCACATGGCCATGCCCAGCTATTTCGAGTAGGGGGATGCAGAGGCACTGGGGATTGACGCTGTCAGTACGTGCGAAAATAGGGCCAAGCTCAAGTTATGCTGCCTTTCAACCATTCTCCTGCCAAAACCCCCCTGTATAATTGGAGCTGTGGGTTCAAGGATTACAGGGGAATTAAAATCTGAACTGAATGAAAATATGAAATAATAATGTTAAGTGAGAGACTAAAATGTGGAGGACACCTTGGCCAAATATCATGAAAAAATAATTGTTTACTTTCTGAGATATTCCAATTTGAAAGATCATAAAAATCAAGTAGCCACAAAAAGGAAACTTAGTTCAAATTGTGGAAATTTGAGGTCTAACTTGAAGACTTGAACAAGTCCAATAAAAGACAGGGGCTCAAGAACAGTATTGCGCAACAGGTCAAAAGGTCGTTTGTGACCGTGACTGGTGAGTTGACGATCATGCCGTAGGCTCTACTGTGTACATAGCAGCTATATCACGGACCAACTTCAGATCGACTGGACAAAAGTTGCAATGATTCGTTGAATTTGTTTGCCCCAGGAAAAATAGCCAGTGGAAATTATTTTTTACGAAAACATGCTCTCCATAGAAACCTTGTACACGCACTTAGTATTCATACAGAAGTTGTATGGACAGTGTGTCAGTGCAATTACAATTTACAAATTTACAAATTACAATTTTTTTCAAAAGTGGCCTTTACTGGAAAATTACAATTTTTTTCAAAAGTGACCTTTACTGGGAGGTCACCCCCGCATGTGCAGAAGCCATCTCCGAACTAGCTTATTGTTGCATTGTCAAGGGGATTACCCTAAAGTTTGAGACTACATGACTGTTTGTTGCAGAATAACAGTCAGTCATGTGACACAGATTATAGAGCCAATCAGGTTGAAGGATTTTATTAAAATACAAAGGCAGGCTGTAGCAAGGAACTCAATTGAGGAGAATGATTTAATGCCCAGTCGCTGAAGCTCTGCATGACACACTAAATATGTACCACCTCAGCACTAATGGCTCACTGTGTTATATAGAGTCTGGAGAACGTACAAATGATTAGTCAATATAGATGAATTACTCATATTTTATGCAGCTTTTCACTGCAGAAATCATCCCAAATGGAGCAGAGGTTATAATTCTACAGATGATCACCAAATTCTTATGTTTCTTCAAAGTAAACATGGAAAAATGATACCCATTCCTGATTATTCACTGTGTAGTTCAATGCAGAGAACCACCACATTTGACGTACCGAATACCATGTGACATAGCGCTAGGCTAGAAATATTTGTTAAGTATATAGGCTATATTTACTGTGTTAGCCTTCTTTTTTTCAATTATGTGGGTTGTAGAATAAAGGATATCTGAACTGAGCAAATGAGAAGTCACTTGCTAGTACAGCCTGAAGTCCCTCCTGACCACTGATACCGACACCAATGTGAGCAGCTGAAAGAGAAAAATTGAAAAACATGTGTGAGGGGCTACATCCAATGAATATCACTGGCATGATCAGTACTGAAGGGAATAAAAACGCAATGATTTTAATAAGATATATCGTACAAAGATTCAAATTAATGTAATTTTACTGGAAACCATATTCCAAAATGTTGCTGACAGATCTTACTCATCTGTGTCTGATGGGACTTATCGACTGAACCTGCATGCTGTCTCCGGTGCACAGCATATATAGCCAAATCCTGCGGCCAGAACAACACGTTTTTCACTCTCACTTTCAATATTGCTGGCCTAACCTTTTTTTACCAAGTTCACCAAATGGAAATTTCCTAGAGGGTCCTCTGACCCCTAATGAAGGTTCAGGGAGCTTATTCCTACACAGACAGCTCTCCCTGCTAACATCATTGGCTCCATCTCTAGTACCCTGGGAGGGTTACTGATGATCTACTCTTCTTTGTGAAGATCACAGGTTTACCACCTGGAGGTTTTGTAGGGGGTTCACTGACCCCTATTGAGGGGGAGGTTCAGTGAGGTTGTTCCTACAGGATCACTCACTGCTAGCATTATTGGCTCCATCTATGATATCCAGGGTTACTGATGACCAGGTCTAGGACAATTCCCCCCGGACAACTGCCCCCCAGACAATTGCCATCGGACAATTCCAAAATGACAAAGCTAATAGTACTACTAAAATTGATTTTGTCCGGGGGGAAATTGTCCGGGGGGGCAGTTGTCCAGGGGGGAATTGTCCTGATACCCTGATGACCTACTCTTCTTTGTCATGTGGACAGGTTCACTGCCTGGAGGTTTTGTATGAGGTCCTCTGACCTATTGAGGGGGTGGGGTGGGGATGAAGGTTCAGTGGGATTATTCATACACAGTCAGCACTCACTGCTAACATCTATGATAGCCAAGGTTACTGCTGACCTACTTTCTTTGCAAGGTTGTGGGGGGTACTCTGACCCCTATTGAGGGGGTAAGTTACGGTTCAGTGGGGCTGTTCATACAGTCAGAACTCACTGCTGACATCATTGGCTACATCTATGATAGCCAGGGTTACTGCTGGCCTACTCTTCTTGGTAAAGTTCACCACCTGGAGGTTTTGTAGGGGGTCATCTGACTCCTATTGAGGGGGGGGTGAAGATTCAGCAGGGTTGTTCCTGCACAGTCCACACTAACATAATTGTCTCCATCTATGATAGCCAGGGTTACTGCTAACCACTCTTCTTTGTGAGGTTCACATGTTCTTCACATAGAGGCTTTGTAGGGAGTCATCTGCGGGGGAGGGGGGGGGGGTAAAGATTCAGTGGGGTTGTTACTACAGAGTCAGTACCTAAGATGGAGGGAAGGGGGTTGAGTGGGTTTGTTCCTACACCATCAGTACTTACCTTTAATCATGCTGACATCATTTGCTCCATCTCCGATGGCCAGGGTAACTGCTGATCTACTCTTCTTGATGAGGTTCACCACCTGGGCCTTTTGTAGGGGGGTCACTCGACAACAGATGACCGTCCGGCAGTAACAGGCGGCCTCAACAAACTCTGGTTCCGACTCGGAATCTAGGATATGAGCCTGTTGAGAGAAATTGAAGAGCTTATTTGCAAAAACCAAACTCCATCTTCGTTGATATCGATACATCATGATTTTCATTGCGCGTCCCATGTAATATCATGCATCTGTAACAATGGATGCAGGCATCACATCACATTACCCATCACATTCTACATAATTGCAGTGTGAACAAGTAGTGTGATTTATTGTTGTATTGTATTGTGTTAGAACATGTCATTTCCCAGCATTATGTATAGTGCGCATTAGTCGAGGTTGATTTTTGGCTTTGACGCTTGTGAACTAATGTTGAAATAGACCGTTTTCTGTATAAGTTACCAGAGAGGCCCCTAGAAGGACCCTCGCAAATTTAATTTTCCCCCCGAGCACTTCCATGCTCTTGGTCAAGATGGTGTCATTGGCAATTTCCTTGAGGCCGTCCTTCATGGCCCTCCTGACGGTGTCTCTGATCTAGTTGAGGGCATTCCTGACACCCCCTTCTTGGCCTAATGGTGAAGTAGATTTTATGACTTACCAGAGCCCTGAGAGAACCATGGCAATTTAAGGTTTTTCCCCGAGTTCCTCCATGCTCTTGATTGAGACAGCATCCTCGGTCGATTCGTCAAGGCCATTCTTCATGACCATCCTGACGGTGTCTCTGATCTTGTTGAGGGCATTGCTGAGCCCCTTCCTTGGCTTAATGGTGAAGTAGACTCCATGAATTACCACGGTGGCCCCCAAGAGAACCATCGCAAATCTATGGTTTACCCCAAGTTCCTCCATGCTCTCGATCGATATGGTGTCTTCAGCAGTTTCATCAAGGCCGTTCTTCATGGCCATCCCGACGGTGATTCGAATGTTGTTGTTCTTGACCCCCCTCCTTGGCTTAATGACGGAGTAGACTTCAAGACTTACCAGAGTGGACCCAGAGAGAACCATCGCAAATTTAAGGTTTTCCCTGAGTTCCTCCATGCTCTTGATCGAGACAGTGTCTTCGGTTGTTTCATCAAGGCCGTCCTTCATGGCCATCCCGGTGGTGATTCAAATGTTGTTGTTCCTGACCCCCCTCCTTGGCTTAATGACGAAGTAGACTTCAAGACTTACCAGAGCGGCCCCAGAGAGAACCATCGCAAATTTAAGGTTTTCCCGGAGTTCCTCCATGCTCTTGATCGAGACAGTGTCTGCAGTTGTTTCATCAAGGCCGTCCTTCATAGCCATCCCGATGGTGTCTCGGATCTTGTTGAGGGCATTCCTGACCCCCTCCTTTGCCCCGTCCTCGTCTGTCTGATCAATGACAAACATCTCCTTCATCTCCTCGTTCAGGAGGTTGCAGGAGTAGCCGATGTTGATCGCCGTCTCTTGCTTGTCCCCCGTCAGGACCCACAGTTTAATGTTCGCCTTTAAGAGAGAAAAGGAGACAAAATTGTGGGAATGTTGAGTGTGTCTCATGAAGCTATTATATTAAATGGAGGGGCAACAGAGCATCGAACACTAATAGTTAGGACAATGCCTGATGATATATGCTCCTATCATCTTTAATTAGCTTACTGTATGTCTTTTTGCCACCCTCACTTATTTCCTTCCCTCTTTTCTTCCACCCCCTTACTCTCATTCATTCAGCCCTTTCTCTCTTTTAACCTCTCCTGGTGTATTACCTCTCAGTTGTCGTTCATGTTCTCTCTGTAACCCATCCTGACTCACTTCACCATCACTCTGACCCTCAGCGGCATAGCCAGGATTTTGCTGATGGGTATGCAGTATGTTTTGTGATCACCGGCATGAGAGGAGGGGTCCAAGGGGAGGGTGTGTGAATAAAATAGGTGTCCTAACATGCAACCTGGTACTACATTTGTTATCTTTTGAAGTGAATTTGTGCTCCAGAATTTTGATGCCACCTAAATACGCCACTGCAAACCCTCCCCTCTCACCTACACCTGCTCTTCTCTCATACCAAGATCACTCTGGTATTGAATTTTCCTTGAACCACTGCTTCTCTAACTTGTGCTGTTCCATTGTATTGCCCCAACTTCTAGCTGGAGTCTACTGTTCCTGGTAATCCCTTTGTTGCTCACCCACCCAAGTTGTCTACTACCTCCACTGGTGTTTCCTATATGCTTCCATGTACTAACTGTATACTGTATAAACCTTAACTGTAAGCATGAGTATATGTTGTCATTTCTATTTTATGCCACTCGCCCACTCTCGCGATGTAAACACGATATATAATGAGTTCTGACATCGCCTTAGAGCTCTTGTCATATCGTTCTTAGCACGTACTAATCTCATGGAAAGCTTGACATACATCGTGACATATCCTGAACAAGTCGTGCTTGTTGGCGGTCAGCCAAAAATTTCCGAACATGTTCCAAAAATTTGGCGGCATCCTGTTTCACCGTGATGTGCACTTGTTGTGTTCGTGATACATTTTGTTGTGTTCATGATACAATGTGTTGGGCACGTGTTGTTCGTGTAATGCACATGATCACCTCATGGGGCGATTTTACATGCGTATCACGAGCTCAACTCAATCGCGCAGAATTGGTCACATGTTCCGGACGTGCTGACGCGAGCGCGTATATACGTGCTGAGGTCTTGTTAAGGTCATACAGAGCATACTAAGCTTGTATTTAAGGTCGTACCAAGGTCGTATTAAGGTCATTTAAAAGATGTCCATATACCATGTTAGCCTTGAACAAAGTTCGCATTATATTCTCGGTGAACTCGTGCTTCACTAGTCGCATGTTGTGAAAAAATGCCTGATGTACAAGATTTACTTTTCTTCAGTCAGAGCTTGTTATATACGGTGTTTAACATCGCAGAAGTGGGCGAGTAGCATTAGCCTTTGAAAAAGACTGTTCTACAGTCAAAACGTCAGGCCCACAGATTTGTAACCCTATTCGGACTGTCACACTACTGTGTAGATGGGGAAACATCCCAAAATGTTATGTACAGACAAGACTACTTTATAGTGCGACATTTAATGCATAATTTTCCTAGTTTTCCGACTGAAAATCTAGGGTCAAGTACGACCATTTTATTGACAAGCATTATTGAGTAATACAATATCAACAACAGCGGCAGATATTCTGGAACTTCCCGTCATTATTGGGATCTGTTCCACAATTTTTCAGCGAAAAGTGCAGAAAGCGAGAAATTACCTACAATGCAAGAATGATGCCAAGATTTCTGCGATCTTGTTTTTCCTCTAAGCCTAACCACACCACTCGACTACCACGCAACCCCATGTAGTTCAAATTATTTAAGAAATACCAATGTCATTAAACATTTCTATCAGGCATAGAAAAAGATCTTGTACCTTGTGAAGGTTCTCTATGGTTTCTGGGACGCCATCCTGCAGTTTATCTTCAATGGCTGTAGCTCCGATCAAGGTGAGGTCGTGTTCAATCTCCTCGTATACTACATCTAACTTCTCTTCCCTCCCCTCAACAGCAACACTAGAATATGTACAAGATGAAATGAGGAAATAGTATGAGTTGTCTAGCCAAAATGGAACAGGGGTGGTGGCAAAGTTGGGGGGGATTATATTTTGTTGGGAAGAAAAAAGAAAAGCTATACAATGTAGTGTGTAGCGTTTCTTATCTGTGCCTCCCACCTGTCAGAGGTAGTTGGCCCCATCTCCAGGCAATTCCTGGTGACACCAATGAAATGAACCAAAACTTGTGCAATTCTCTTCCCAAACAAATAAGAAATTCAGTCCAATTACACATATGTACATGAAAACCATATACACAATACATGTACAAACTGATTGCTTAATCATTATGGTAATAACTAGTCCAATAGCTATGGTTTAGAGAAAAATTAAATCTGGCATAACTAAAGCTTCAGCAAGGATTTATCCAGGGATGATATGATGTCCTGCCCTGGGGGTGCATTACACTCCCATCCTCTTCACATCGAGAGAAAACAAATTTAGGGACACGGCCCAGTGGGCCCCATTGGCTTGTAAAAAGGACCTGTCTTCCAAGGAAGCGTGTGATCAGTTCATGAGACAAGAAGTTAACTTACGAGGCAGCATGGAACCTCTTCCTCCAAGAGTTGTAGAATTCAGGCTCTATTTCCTTCATCGCCAGGCATAGTGTACGCAAACCCTCACCGGCAAAGTCCTGTTAGAAGGGAAGTAACCATTGACTTACTTATAACAAGAGCCAAGGGCTTCATGATTCCTTGCCTTCGGATTCTAAACCTGATTTTATTGTTTGACCTCTGTTGACCTCAGATGCTCTAATTGACCTCAACCAAAACAATAGGAACCATGTACTAACTATGACACAGGTGCATACCAAGTATGAGCTCAATTGAAGTTTTTCCTATCAAGTTATGGTGGTTACAAGGTTTTCAGTGTTTGACTTCTGTTGACCTCAGATGACATTTGACCTCAACCAAAAACAAGAGGAACCATGTATCAACTATGGTGAAAAAACATACCAAGTACAAACTCAATTAAAGTTCGCATTATCAATTTACGGTGGTTACATGGTTTTCAGTGTTTGACCTCAGATGACCTCCACCAAGAACAATAAGGACCATGTACTAACCATTGCGAACACGCATACCAAGTATGAGCCTAATTGAAGTTTGCCCTATCAAGTTACGGTGGTTACAAGGTTCACATTTTTTTACCTCTGTGGACCTCATGTGACCTTTGACCTCAACTAAAAAACAATAGGGACCATGTACTAACCATGGTGAACACACATACCAAGTAAGAGCTTAATTGAAGTTTGCCCTATTAAGTTACAGTGGTTACAAAGTTTTCAGTGTTTGACCTCAGGTGACCTTTGAATGCAACCAAACAAAATAGGGACCATGTGATCACTATGAGTCATCCACCACTCAAGTATTGAAGGATCTGACCTTGCATCATCGAGTTATCATGTTTACAAGCAGGCATCACACACACACGGACACACACACACATGCGTGACTGCATAGATTCCTTTTGCCTCTGCATGCAAGGAATCCAAAATTTAGGCCGAGGTGAAATGTGAACTGTAGGTTCATTACCATGTAACAAGTCCACAGGGGTTATTCTCCAGTCATACATATGTTGTATTATGTGAGTTACATGCAAACTACTGGTGGGTTCTAGTTATCTACGGGTTCAGGAAGCCAACTAAGGCTCATCGAGGAACACTGCAGCTATGTGTGATCATGGATGGAAAATGGCGAAAGCACTTCTTTTGAACAGTGTTCAGGTCGTACACCCCAATTAGGGGCAAATTACTCCGCGAAAAGTGTTCCCCCTCAAGAACTAGTCCCCAAAAAATGGTTGGTGACTTTTATGACATGATATCAGAGATTATGGCACTTTTTGATGTGCTGGTGTTGTTAAACATAAAAGAA
>JAODUJ010085517.1:0-11666 GCA_027564615.1 Psolus chitonoides | reverse complement strand
CATGGTACATGAATTGAACCTTGTTGTTTATGATTGAGGTCCAAGGACCAAAGTCAACGGAGGTCAACTAGTAAAAACCTTGTAACCACCGTAACTTGACAGAGCAAACTTCAATTGAGATCATATATGATATGTGTGTTCATCATAGTT
Organism: Psolus chitonoides; assembly: GCA_027564615.1. Classification (NCBI taxonomy): domain Eukaryota; kingdom Metazoa; phylum Echinodermata; class Holothuroidea; order Dendrochirotida; family Psolidae; genus Psolus; species Psolus chitonoides. The sequence continues at coordinate 11,516 of JAODUJ010085517.1, read as the reverse complement.
ACTACATGGACCCTGTTGTTTTTTAATGAGGCCAAAGGTCATCTGGGGTCAATAGAGGTCAAACAATAAAATCAGATTTTAAATCCAAAAGCAAGGAATCGCGTAGCCCTCGGCTCTTGTTACAATATTAGAAAATTGTGAAGGTCATCAGGGGTCATTGGAGGTCAAAATCTTTGATTTGAAACTTTTCAACTGAAAGTTGGATTTACCAAACTTAGTAGATGTAATCACTATCTGGTGCCAACAACTTTGAAGGTCATTTGAAGGTCATCATGGGTCATTTGAGGTCAAATTATGGATTTACGTGGAACTTGGCAGATGTAGTCAACATTCGATGTGGACAATTTTGAAGGTCATTTGGAGGTCATCAGGTGCTATTTGGAGGTCAAATATGGATTTACATGAAATTTGGTAGATGTAGTCCACATTCGGTGCTAAAAATTCACCATAAACTTGATGAATTCAAGGGATACCACAGCTCTGCATACTCATTGGCATGTACGTACCAGGTACCATGGGCACAGCACTAAACATACATATGCAATTGAGACACACAGCGCTTCAATCGATAAAAAAATGAACAATTTAGGTTCTGACAACATGTGCCCTAATTCTTTAGCAGAATGCTACAGTTTAAATATCACATTACTTATCATACTATTATATAATTGTGATAAATCACTTCAACTGTATGTACAGTAACAAGGTTCAACTTTCTTCGCTATAAGTTGTCCCCAAGGAGTCATTATGGACATCTTTCCCCTGTGTCACGATATGACTGGTCCCAATATTGTTATGGACTATCACGATTAGAGTAATGTTTATATTTCCAGATAACTATATGGATCGTTCTATACACTAAGGCTGGCAATTGAAGAAGGAGGATGGGGTGGCCAACTTGTGATCTTCTAATTGCAAGATACTCGGTTGTGGTAAATGGGGGAGGGGGGAGTGCAAAGGGGCCAATATGGGGTAGGTTAAGAGCGAAGCAGATTATCACGATTAGAGTAAATCTGAGTAATGATTATATTTTTGGTGAACTGACCAAAAGGGTATATCGTAACCATGCCGTGACGCTTGCAGTGACATGGGTGCATGACGTTGACCGTGAGGGTAGGGTGGGTCCATTTCAATTTCTGAAGATGTTTTCATTGCCCTCAAATTTTTACACAGTAATTTTCCTGAAATATTGTGATGACCCCCTCATTTTCGAAAATGGATCCACTGCCACCCTCCCCCAGTGGTCGCACTATGGGTGGAGGGGGTCAAAGGTCATGCAAGGTCAACAGAGGATCTAACACTGAAATCCTTGTAACCACCAAAACTTGATGTGACAATCTTCAATTGAGCTCGTACTTGTTATGTTTGTTCGTCATAGTCAGTACATGTTGTCTGTTGTTTCTAGTAGAGGTCAAAGGTCAATGGAGGTCAATCACTGATAGCCTTGCATTCACCATTTGTTTGTATACTCCTAACAGTTTCATTCCATTCAGCAAGGAACCATAGTGCCCATTTGGGCTCCTGTTTAATAAAAATTATCTTTTATTCAGAACTGTTTAGTTCTGTTTATTATTCTGTATAATCATTTAGAGCGAACTCTGGGTTTATTTCCACATAAGTATGTCATCACAGATGGAGAAAAATTTATTACTTACTATAGACACACACAATTAATTTCAAAACTCGCATTCTCTTCAGGATTGCCAAATCGGATCACATCCCGTTCACGGCACCAGATTTTCCGCTCTAGATCTTCCACTGCAAACTTGGGGTTGGAGAATTTCATCACATTACGAGGATAACGGAAAAACTAGAACAGAATATGTAGGATTGTACAGTTTTGTACGAAGTAATGTTAAAAATAATTTGAACTGTTTGTACAGTTTCGAACGAAATAGTGTTAAATAATCCTGACTGTTTCGTACGAAATAATGATGAATCAACTATATTTTCGTGAGAAAATAATTTCGAAGAATGAATAAGAACGAAACAGCTTATAAAACACACCCCCATATTCATTTTGTGAAATATAATAATCACTATTTCACAAAATAAATGTGGGGGTGGGGGGTTTCACAAGCTGTTTCGTACATAGTAACAATACAACCCCTATTTCAAAATGGAATATTCATCGCTTTATCTGTGGTGCCGTGAACGGGATGTGATCCGCCAAATCTTTCGAAAGCTGTATTTTCATGAGCCGCCGACAAGATCTACAGCTTCAAGCTTAATTCTTCGCAAATTGGGCATCTTATGAAACAAAACTTCCTTGGAGGGAAACTTATAGTAGGATCTCCGTTTTGTGTCTTGATCTGCCATAGCCTCCCGAAAATATCCACATTCCATTCAATATGACTGGACTCTTGGCCTTCAGCCACTTTTCTGAATGCTGAAATGGAGATAGCAGCCTTTTTGTCATCCTTTCAGAGCAATCATACTTGAGACATCGGTTGCCCCCAGGGCTTTAGCCAGCAAACGTTGATTGGGAGTCCAGTTCACGCCTTGAGATGATTTTCACCCCTGGGGAGGGGTCAAAGAGGAAGCGGTGCATACTACCTTACTGCACCATTTCCAATTCTCACAACTCCATGATTATTGAGAATAGATGCACTGTAATTATTGAACCTGTTAAAGGCCTAATTCTCCGAAAAACATTTAAAAAATGGGGGGGGGGGGCTGCCGTCCAAATAACTGCTGGACGGTTTGCTGGCTAAAGCCTAGGTTGCCCATATAAAGTACAATAACTCCAATGTTCTTTTATTAGTTCCAAAATCATGTGAGGTCGAGAAAGGTCAAAATACTGTGATCCACATTTGTCTAGTGCTCTCAACACAGACCATATCTTCTTGTATCCCTCTCTGTAGTCCGATGTAGCAGAATTGGATGCGATCAAGGAGCTAGCTATCAAAGTGAGAGAAGAAATCTTCAAGAAGACTATGGAGGAACTCGGCAAACGAAAAAAGTTTGAGGATCAGGTACGCTCTATGTTTCTGTCTACTAGTGTTTCTGTGACCACTCTTGTAAAGTTGTCCAATCTATGCTTAACTATTGAGGCCCAAATTAGCTCGGTGAGTTTTTATGTAGCAAAGAATAATTTCACTAAAATGTGCTGCTAGTGAACCATGAGGTTTTCCTAACAAGGTTATTTAATTCAGAAATAAGATTTGACCGAACTTCAAAATTTCAAGTGGTTCAACATCAGGGCTGCCAAGTGTGCATTTCGAGTTATTCTCATGCTGATATATAAATTTCTCATGCGAACAAAATGGAAAACAAGATTTTTTTCTGTATGGTATGTCAGCGTGATTCAACTTATTATATACGATTTACATGTAAAGCATTTTGTGTTCACGCTGTTGCAGCATGGTGTGTATGTGACCCTATACTAATAGTGTTCTTGGCTACCACTACCATCATAACACCCAGCTTGCTTTTACATCTGGTTATTGACGTAACAATTATTACCTAATAAATTATTAGCAATTCAACAAATTCTAATGTACCTTTTTTTCTCTGAAACATGAGGTCTCAAAATCAAGTATGTTTAGATGCAATTATTTACAAGGCATGGGAAGTGCCATTTCCTGCGATCTGGGAGGCATTTTCGATTACTTGCCGCCGAAGGCAAAAGTAATTCAGGCAGTCATGACTGCGTGTGTATGTATGTAACCACTTTTCTGTAATTTATTGCATCTCATTAATATTCATGAGGGGCGGGGCCAAATGTTATTTCGGGAAAATTGCTCGTAACCACTTTTTCTCAGCAGTGCCATTGGAGTGATGGCATACTTGGTACATAAGTTGCTCATGGTGAGTAGATGATCCTATTGATTTAGGTGCTAATCTCATTAATATTCATGAGTGGGCTGGGCTTAGAATCATTTCTTCAAATGTGAATATCTCGGAAATCGTAAGTCAGATTTTGTTCACACTCGTTTTGGTGGCATTGGTGGGAAGCGAGGTACATGTGTAGGTTAGCAACTTCACCTAATCCATGGACCATTGCACTCTTTTGTTAACTTTCTAGTCTCGAGAAGTAATATCCGACTTGATTAGTTAGGTTAGGTTAGGGAGACTATAGAAACTAGGTTAGTTTGAAGTCTCGAGAAGTAATATCCAGCAGTATCCACTGGTGGCAACTTATTGCATCTCTATAATATTTATGAGAGGCGAGGTCAAATGTAATTTTGCTGAAAATTGCTCGTAACCACGTAATCTCGGCAGTTGCATGGTGGATTGATATCATACTTGTACATAGATTTCCTGTAGTGAGTAGATGATCTCTATTAATTTTGGTGTCAATCTCAATGATATTCATGAGTGGGCGGGGCTTAGAAGCAATTTCTTCTAACATGAATGTCCCGGCAAGTCCGCAACCGTATGTCCTATTTTGTTCAAACTTTTTTTTGGTGGCATTGATAGAAAGTGGGGTACATGTGTAGGTTATTAACCTATAGCATCTCAATAACATTCATGTGGGGCAGGACCAAATGTAATTTCGCTGAAAATTGCTCGTAACCATGTAATCTCGCCAGTGGCATGGTGTATTGATGCCATACTTGGCACATAGATTGCCCATGGTGAGTAGATTATTCCTATTGATTTTGGTGCAAGTCTCAATAGTATTATGAATTGGCGGGGCTAAGAAAAAAATCTATTAATGTGAATATCTTGGCAAATGTATGTCCAATTGTGTTCAAAGTGGTTTTAGTGACATTGGTAGAAGGGCGGGGTTCATGTAGTTAGGTAAATCTCATTGCCAATCTCATTTATATTATTGAGATGGCATGGCTTAGGAGCAATTCTTAAAATGTCAATATCAACTGGGCAATTGTATGTCAGAGTTTCCAGCTCATACCAGCATATACTGGTTTGAGCTATTGTGATGGTGCGGCGTCTATCCTTCTATCCCTCTATCCGTCAACAATTGTGTTGAAAGGGCCCACACTTACACGTTTCAACTGATTGTGACCAAACTTGGACAGAATGTGACCGTTGGGTGGTGGGCCATCAGAGGTGGACCAAACTTTGGGGTCAAAGTTCACTTGGTGCCGTAAGGGCCCATTTTGTGGAAATGCAAAAAATGCTTCTCCTGAAGATTACATGGTACAATGATGAGGGTTTGTTACCATAGTACTGTGGTAGTGGTACCTTCAGGATGTTCAGGAACTTGGGGTCCAAGATCACGCATGGACCCTAAACAAAATTGGGCCCAACATTTTTTGGGACCCAAATTTTTGGAACCCTAATATTTTTTGGGGGCCCAAATTTTGTTGGCACAGATTATTTTTGCACCAACATTTTTTTGGACCCACATTTTTCGGGACCAAATTTACTTGGTGTGGTTTGAGCTACTGCACCATTGGTGCTCTTGTTTGAACCTGTATTGGTGGCACTTGTGAGGGTGAGATATATTTTTAGCATGGAAGTCAACAGGTGTTACACACTGAAACCCACACTGGGAATAGGTATGCATTGTTGTCTGCTTGGTTAGCTATGTGGCAGCATCAAACAAGTAATAAATCAATGGCCATACCAGACTGAAGCTGCACTTCAAAGAGGCAAGTAATCACAAAACCTTCTTGGTTTCTGGTTGGCAAAAATTTCCTTGGTGTGCTCGCGCCAACCAATGGTGGCGCTCCGCTTAGATAGTGTCAAAATCTCACACCGAACTCTCACTCTATGTTGACAGCCCTGCAACATTCATATCATCACCATTAACACTGGCTGCGTTTTAGTCAACTGTTAGCTGACTGTTAGTTGACATACATGGTCATACCCATACCATATATGGTATGGAGATGCCCATATATGAAAACTAACAGTGAACTAACAATTGACAAAAACACGGTTCCTATACCTGTGAACGTCTGCACTTACCATATAATTCAAGCATGTGGGCTGCCATGTTTTACGTCATGGATGGCATGTGCACACAGAAGTACTGGGCGTCGACTCTGTCAATGACTCTGTCTGACAATTTGTTTCGAAGTGACCCCATGCATACATGTCTCAACGGATTTTGATGAAATCAGGACACAATGATAGTTGGGTGATGGGTCATTAGTGGTGGTCCGAGAATTCGGGTCAAAGGTCATCTCTGTGCCATATGTCATTTTGTGCGATTATGCAAAATGTTTCTTCTACAGTTTCGATGGTACAGTGTTGAGGGTTTGTCATAATAACACTCTGGTGGTGCTACGTTCGGGTGGGGCTTTCAGGGATATTGGGCAATGGTCATCTACAGGTCATTTGTGGTCATTGACTGGAAATACGAAAAATGCTTCTTCTACAGTTTCGGTGGTACAGTGTTGAAGATTTGTCATGATAATACTCTGGTAGTGCTACCTTCGGAATGGGGTGTTCAGGGATTTTGGGCCAATGGTCATCTACAGGTCATTTGAGGCCATTGACTGAAAACACGAAAAATGCTTCTTCTACAGTTTCGATGGTACAGTGTTGAGGGTTTGTCATAATAATGCTCTGGTAGTGCTACCTTTGGGGTGATCACGGATTTTGGGTGGTTGGTCATTTAGTGGTCATCTGGTGGTCATTTTAGGTCAAATTAATAAATATTGCCATATGGACATGTGAAGGTAGGTACATGTAGTCAATATATCATGCCGAAAAATTTCGAGGTCATCAGGGGTCATTTGAGGTCGAAATATGGATGAACATGAAACTTGGTAGATAGTCAGCATCCCGTGCCAAAAAATTGGAAGGTCATTTGGAGGTCATCAGGGGTCATTTGAGGTCAAATTATGGATTAACAGTATATGTAGTCAACATTTGGTGCCAGAAATTTTGAAGGTCATTCGGAGGTCAGCAGGGATCATTTGAGGTCAAATGATGGATTTACATGGAGCTCGGTAGATATAGTCAGCATCCAGTGCCAACAAATTGGAAGGTCATTTGGAGGTCCTCACTGGTCATTTGAGGTCACATTACTAAAGGTTGTTGGATTTCTAAGAAACTTGGTAGATATGGTCAACAGTTGGTGCCTAAAATTGTGGAAGTCATTTGGCAGTCATCAGGGGTCGTTTGAGGTCAACTCATCGGGAAAGTTCAATTGGTCCGGAACTCCAACCACTAATCGCTCTCCAGTTTGGCTGGCCGGGCGGCCCCAGCCAACTCCGCTGTGATGAGTACCTGGTGTTCACACTGGAGAAGGAAACTGCTGTCCAGGCAGTAGTTGGCTCTATCGTCTGGACATAGCAGGCTCAAAAACCTAGGAGACTGGGAATAAGTGCCCGCAAGCAAGGTGCTGCTCGCAGTGTGTGCCACACACTTATTTTCCTCCTCAAACTCTCCCAAACAAACTGATGAATCGGCTGGTTTAGTACCAGAATAATAATGAATTCTTCATTGTCTGTTACAGGTTAACAACAGAGAGAGACATGCCAAACAGCCATTCTGCATAGCTGTAACAAAGGACGGAAGCTCACTATTCTCTGGATCTTCAGATGGAACCGTTAAATACTGGGACTTCTCTTCCAGTAATTGTCTCCACACTTGGAAGCCTGGTGTCACAACAACCTGTCTGCTGCTCATCGACGGTGACAGGTGCCTCATAGGTGGATTGGGAGATGGACGGGTAAAATTATGGGATGTTGAAACGCTAGAAGAAATTGAGGTTGATGATCATCATGGTGATAATGTCACCTTCCTCCGTCAGTGTTCAGAACCATCAAGGTTTGTTTCAGGGTCAAAGGACAAGACTGTAAAGATCTGGGAGAGAGGGAGGTGTCTGATGATACTTAAAGGGCATGCCGATACCTTGATGGATGGACGTACCACGTCTGATGGTAGAGGGATCCTTGTATCTGGGGCTACCAATGGCGAGGTCAAGTTCTGGGGTTCCAGCGGACAGTATTTGACTTCAGCAATGCATTGTCTAGGATTGGAGTGTGTGGTCATCTCGCACAATAACCAGTATGTAGTGACCGGCTCCAGAGGTGAGACATTGATAGTCTGGTCACTGGCAACGGGGACGATTGGATTGCGACTGGCGGCTGTATCCCTGAGTTCCGACTCCGTTAAGGGTGTAGCCTTCACACATGATGACAGGTTTATTATCTCCGGTACACACACAGCCAAGAAGCAGCTCTACAAATGGGATTTCCTAGATGCAAGAAATGATATGTAAGTTTTTCAATCTGGCACTCAAAGTGCTATGTGGCCTTTGGCTTTGGCCGACCGGTACTGTGACTAATTTAACACCCTTCCGGTCGGCACCCAATTTTTTTTGAGCACATACCATCAAAAGAAGGGAGAAATATGCAAAGAAAAAGGCTCTGTTCATGTATTAGCACACCTTAACAGCTTAAAAAGATCTGTGTGCCCCGAATGAGTTCCGCTCGGTTCGGTCACTCATCGGTAAAATTAGCCGGCACTAACTTCTCTCTAGCTAGAACCCTGACTAGGTGAATCTAAATTGAATTATTTTGATTTTACAGTTATTCATATCCAGTACTACAATTGAGATAAATTGTTATGTTTTGTGTGCCACAGGGATCCAGCACTCCATAGATATTACTTGTTTTATTCTGAATGTACCTTAATGGTGACACCCATGCGGTTATGTGCATCACTTACAAGGATAAATACCTCATCACCAGCTTCAGGTACTGCATCCTGAAGACCTGGGATTTGACCTCATGTCAAATCTTGACCTTGTAACATTACTTGATTTGTGAATTGTGTGGATCCACAACTAGATTAATGTTATTTGTTTCATTCTGAAGGTACATTGAAGGTCACGCCCATGCTGTTATGTGCCTCCACATCACTAGCAATGGTAAATACCTCATCACCGGCTCCAGGGACTGAATCCTGAAGGCCTGGGAGTTTGACCTCATGTCATGTCTTGACCTCGCTAACATCAATTGTAGTGCATTCCCTCAGGCTGGATCCACACTAGAATTAGTTTTATTTGTTTCATTCTGAAGGTACCTTGAAGGTCACGCCCATGCTGTTATGTGCCTCTTCATCACTAGCAATGGTAAATACCTCATCACCGGCTCCAGAGACTGCACCATGAAGGCCTGGGATTTGACCTCATGTCATATCTTGACCTCGCTAACATTGTTGTGCAATCCCTCAGGCTGGATCCACACTGGAATTAATGTTATTTGTTTCATTCTGAAGGTACCTTGAAGGTCACGCCCATGCTGTTATGTGCCTCTACATCACTAGCAATGATAGATACCTCATCACCGGCTCCAGGGACTGCACCCTGAAGGCCTGGGATTTGACCTCCGGTCGTATTTTGGCATCGTTCAACTGCGCCTCCCAAATCAAGCACTTTGGAGTAGCTGAAGTCACTGATGGTCATTATAGGGTAGTCGCAGCTAACAAGACTGGAGAGATGGCGCTGTTTGACGTCTACCTCGATGAAGTTGTCAGAGTTCCATATCTGAGGACACAAAGGTAAAGTTAAGCTTTAGAGCTGCATAGTCGGCTTAGGGTTACCAATTTTCCCTTATTTTTCATTGCCAAATTTCTAAAATCTTTCCATTTTTAGTTTCCCCTGGCTGCCAAAAATTGATTTTACCCTGAAATGAAATATTACTGAAAGCTAAATGTATAGCGATTTTTGGCAAAATGCTTGCCTGATATCACATAGCATGCCGTCGCCTAGTAGCACTCCGTGGCCTAGTGGTTAGCGCTCTGGACTCCCTATATAGAGATCATGAGTCGACGACAGGAAATGCATCCGGTCATAAAGTGCGAAATCAAGAATCCGGGCTTCGGCAAGGTAATGTCCTAGCCCTTAAAAAAAAAGGAATAAAAAGATGGTGAAAACTATATAATATCCCAATTTTTTCATTTCTCCCAATAGGTTCACAGCCAAAATATTCTGGCTGGCTTCTGGTTTGTCATGTAATGTTAACCATATTTGGTCAAATGTGGCCATCAAAACAGGAGATTTGGCCATCGATTACAGGTGATTTGGCCATCAATTAATTATTAGAGTAGATTTGGTCATCAATTACAGCAGATTTGGCCATCAATTGCAGGAGGTTTGGCCAGCAAATACAGGAGATTTGGCCATCAATTACAGGAGATTTGGCCATCAATTACAGGAGCAATTACAGGAGATTTGGCCATCAATTATAGGTTTGGCCATCAGTTAGAGTAGATTTAGCCATCAATTACAGGAGATTTGGCCATGAATTACAGGAGATTTGGCCATCAATTACAGGAGATTTGGCCGTCAATTACAGGACATTTGGCCATAACACTCCACCACTGTGTGGCAGCCCTTGTCAGAATACCTGTTTAAAGAGGCTTATAGGGATTAGTTTAGTTTAGGTTATGAATCTAAAAAGGGATCATGTTTAGGTCTGTTACAATAATTGTAATATATATATAAATTTTTGATATAATCAGACAAGTGAATTTATCATGACTAGTTGTTTTAGGTCAAATTTTCTATGAGCTCAATCAGTCTGCTATACAACCTCCTAAGAAATAACACATCTTTCCCAAGCGAGTGCCTTCTGAAACGTACTTTGCCAATAGCCTCATGTGTTTCAAATGTTTTTGATTCCTTGCTGACTAAGAACCAACTAATCTATGCAGTCGTGGTGGCAGTGTATGCGTTTGTATGTTCGTGACGTGTGTATGTATGTTTGTGTATGTATGTTTGCACAATAAGTCGACCATGCCCGGTTGGATCAAGTTCATACTCGGTATGTTTTGGTCATCTGAGGTCAACAGTTCAAAAACTGATAACCTTGTAAACATGTAAATTGTAAACTATGCCTGGTCAGATCCTCAGATTCCTCATGGTCCCTAATGATTTTGGTGGGGGTCTGAGATACATTTTGGTCCAAAAATAATAATTTAGGTATTTTTTGTACTTTTCACTAGTAAATACAAAAAGTTTATCATGCCTGGTTAGATCAAGTTCATACTTGGTATGTATGCTCCCCATGATAAGTACACAATTCCTATCGTTTTTGGAGAGGTCTGAGGTCAGTAGAGGTCAAAACACTAATAACCTTGTAAACACACAATGTCAACCATGCCTTGTCAGATCAAGTTCAAATTCAGTGTGTATATTCCTCATAATGAGTATATGGTCCCCATTGTTTTGGAGTAGGTCAGATGTCATCTGAGATCAAACACTCACAACCTTGTAAACCCTCTTTAGTCAACCATGCCCAGTCAGGTCAAGCTCAAACTTAGCATGTATGCTTCTCACGATGAGTGCATGGTTCCTATTGATTTTGGTGGAGGTCTGAGCTCATATTTGATCAAAAGTGGAAATTTTGTTGAAATTAGCTGTTTTTAACATGCTAAATTGACCATGCCTGGTCCCCCATAACAATTAAATTTTTGTGTTGATGCAGGAACAGGTCAGAGGTCAAAACTTCTGTCAAAGACAGAAAACCATGTGAACATGCTGAGTTGATTATGTCTGGTCAGATCCAGTTAAACCTGTCAAATCAAATGGGCCACAGGTGTTATCTGGTGATGGTGAAGATAAATCACCTGCTGAAGCTCTGTGT
>JAODUJ010085406.1:0-11666 GCA_027564615.1 Psolus chitonoides | reverse complement strand
AACTTCAGTTGAGCTCATACTTGGTATGTGTGTTCATCATGGTTAGTACATGGACCCAGGTTGTTTCTGATTGAGATAAAAGGTCATCTGAGATTAACAAAGGTCAAACAATAAAATCAGGTTTTGAATCTAAAGGCAAGGAATCACGATGCCCTCGGCTCTAATAATAATAATAATAATAATAAACACTAATATAGCGCTCACTTCTATAGACACTATTGTGAGTGGCGCTTTACAAACAACAGTGATACTCCTAAAACTGCCAAAAACCAAACTTACTTACTAAAAGCGATGTTAAAGAGATACGTTTTACGTTTGTTCATAGGACTGGTAAACGAACTACTAGATTTTACATCCCCGGTAATTTGTTCCGTTCTCTTGGCCCTACCACAGAAAAAGCACGATCACCAAATGTCTTTCTTCTAGTCAGGAACATGGTAAACAACGTTTGGCGGGAGAGAATATTTACTTTCTCTTTCTATGAAGTACTTTACTAAACAATTAGGTGCCAGTCCATTAACACACTCATAGGACATGCATAACAATCCAAATAATATTCTCGAGCTAACAGGGGCCAATGGAGTTCTTTCAAACAATCAGTTGCACCACCAAACTTCCTCTTATTGAGAATTAGTTTGGCGGCAAAATGTTGTACCCGTTGTTATTTACAGAGAGAAGATTTGGGTAATCCGTACAACAAAGTGCTGCAGTAGTCCAGTTGTGATATGACTAAGGAGTGTATCTAAATGGCTGCGTAATACCCTTATACGATACAAGTTAAACATAGCAATTTTGCATTTTCCAGTAATATGTTTCTGAAACAATAATTCATTGTCTAACCAAACTCCCAGATATGTCATGCAGCTAGTTTCATCAAGGTGAGTGTCATTGATGTCAATTCCATCGATCATACACTTTTTAAGTTGAAATCTGCTGAAAAACTGAATATACTCAATTTTACTGCTATTTAATTTTAGCCTATTTACCTTCATCCAGTCAGTGACTATCTTAGCACAATCTTCCAAAGCCTTGATACAATTTCCCTCCTCTTGTGAATCACATGCTTTGTGAGGAGTATAAGTGAGTGATCATCTGTATACCTTAAAATGGTAACCATTCCAGCCATCTGAGCCATCTTGGTTGCAATGTAATCTTTTAGAGTACTAGCATATAGATTGTAAGCAACAGGCCCTGCGCAGCTCCCTTGAGGCACAGACAAAGGAAGATCATGTTCCTCAGAGAAGGACTGGTCTACTCTGACTTTCATTTTCCTCTCATCTAAATAATTACGGAACCAGTCCAGTGCCTTTTCTCCTATCGCAAATTGGTTTTGGAGGACACTGTGAGAACAGTGTAATCCACCGTGTCAAAGGCAGCTGAGAGGTCAAGAGCTACCAAAGGTGTCACCCGTTGCTATCTACATTAAGTAGCAAGTTTTATCAACGCAGTGTCAGTACTATAAAATTATCCATAGGCACTAATGTAATCGGGCAACAAATGTCCTTTACCTAGGTGATAATTTACCTGAATGAGCATTCCCTTTTCTACAATTTTTGGCATAAATGGCAGGTTGTTCACATGCCTGTAGTTTCCAAGCACTACATTAGGACCCGGTTTCGTTAACAGGGGACAAACAATTGATGTTGTCCACAAAGCAAAGGAGAAAAACTACCAGTGGTTAATGAATTATTACCAATGACCTGTCGAAAGGGGAAGTAGTACATCTACATGAACTTTAGGTAAACTGGCGGGGAAGGGATCTGTTAGACAATGGGTTGGTTTTGCTTGTTGTATCAGTTTCATGACCACAGCATCATCCAAGGGCTGACAGGCTTAGACTATAAAACATAGGTAAAAGTTTAGTTTGAAAATCCTAGGAATATAATTAACACTGGCATACCCAAAAGAGGTGACTACCCCCCCCCCCCCATCTATGCTCCAAGAAGAGTTTGTTCGGTACATTCGTAGTTCTACCTGCAGATTTGTACACTTATTGGGAGGGGGGGGGGTGGGGCGTTAATGGTTCACTTGGCCGCGGGTATGAGGGCAGCCGATGCCCCATGATGTGGTCTCAGGAAGATGTAGTGCATTCTAGTGGCCTCAGATCGTCTAATTGCAATTCATGATCATTGTATATTATCCCTTATCCCTTACCTCCCACTCAATTTCATTAATCTCACGCATTCTGCCTGTTGCGTCAATGTTGTGGTCGAAATGTTTATTTTTGCTGTTGCTGGTCCTGAATCAGGGGAGTATGTTGCCAGCATGCAGCATTATCTGCGTGGTTTCAACTTTCAAGCCTACGTGCCGAGCAGTGATAACCACTGTATAAGTGTAGGCATAGATCTACGAAAAACGATTACGAATGGCATAGTGTAGTACACGATGTCTGTATTACGATAAAAAGGCGTCTGGAACTATCTTGTCCCTTCTGGATATCGTTGAAGCGGTACAAATCCTCGCTTTTACCCTATACATCCAGAAGGGACAAAGCCTTTCCAGACGCCTCAAATTCGAATGATTCAGTTAAGTAACCTACGTCTGCATGGGACCACGCAGAACTCGAAACTGGAGTAGCTGCCTCGTTTCTCGAGCACCTGACGGGCCGAAAATCTCCTTAATTCAATTGCGCAACAGCGACATGCGCAGACAAATGTCTCTATTATTCACTGTCACAGGCGTAAGGCGTCTGGAACTATCTTTTTTCTTCTGGATATCGTTGAGAACGGTACAAGTCCTCGCTTTTAAGCTTACATCCAGAGGGACAGTCTCTCCAGACGCCTTCAAAACAAATATCGTGGCATATATCTGGAACAAAAACCTATATTTTTGGGGGCGGTGGCGAGAGTGGGGTCTAACTCTTCCATGGTAGCTTGGCATCTCTGCAGAAAACATGTGCGCGGCGCGTATAGCTCGCCGAAAGCATCACTTTTGGCGATATTTCGCATAGGCCACCAATATATTCCAATTTCAAATATTTTCTATCACTTTTCAGGGAATCACCATTTATTTTTTCCTATGGCCAAACTATGGGCAAATATAAGATATTTCGGCCCGAATATTGATATTTTGTAAATATTTTTAACTCCAAAGTTCGGTTTTTATTCTTTTCTTTCTTTGCGTGGGTGAAGGTAAAAAAAGAAAGAAGATCATTTCAATAAAGACACAGGTGATGGATATATCATTACATCACTTTGTTGCACTTTTTACAAGGCATATAAAGTTAATGTCGTCACCTAATTTATTCCGATTAATCGCAGTAATCGCGATTACAAGGTCGACAAATGTGTGTGTCTACTCCTAGTACTGAGAGGGACATCTCCTGTCCCACCTTGACCGCCTCCCCTGCATTCCTCACTCTTGACACATTAGTTATGGGAATGGTTATAAAACAAACCATCAAGCAGCTGGTATTGCAAGAATACACCACATATATTTTCTTTACTTTTTTTCGCAGGTCGTCGGTTATGCATTGGGGAACAGCTTGCCAGAATGGAACTTTTTATCTTTATTTCCTACATTATGCAGAAGATGAAATTCTCCCTCCCCAGGAGATGCCGTCGCTGAAAGGAGTCGAGGGGTTTACATATCACGCACAGCCATACGAAGTCTTTATTACAAAATGTGAGGAGTAAAATGCCTTTCGGAATCATCACCGTAGTCTGGGCTGTCTGGCAGTATGAGTAAACTACCGCATCGATAGTGCAGATACATGAAGTTTGATCAATTGATCAAATAGTAGTGGTAGTAGTTTTTTACATGACTTATCAGAAGCCAAAATTACATCCATATTGTATTATTTACTTTACGTAACTAACAAAAGACATTATTCATTTATTAGGTTAACACTGTCGATATAATTTCACGTCATTAAGCATTTACGAATTTGACATAAGATCCATCATCATCATCATCATCCTTCGGCCGCAGCCGAGATCGAATTCACAGCATGTCTCCAAGAGTCCTTGTCACTCATAAGATGCGGCAGGTCCTCAACATCTTGTTCCATGTCTCTTGCAATGACGTCAATATAGTTGAGAGGTCTTCTTCCTCTGTTAGTAAGTTTCCAGCCGATGACATCAGAAATTACCTGGTCTTTTGTTTTCTACTCCAACAAATTAATACAATGTGAAACACAAGGTGAACTACAGCATATATACCATTTAAATAGAACAGGAATAGAACATGTAGTGATGTAAAAGTTGCAAAGTGGAGGAGACCTGGCAATTAATTAAGGAAGGGAAAAAAATAAAAAATTAGGAAGCGGAAAAAAATCATGCGTTTTGTTTTTTTTAAGTTCCGTTTTAACTGTTTGTTTTTTAGTTGTAAGGGTGAATTTGAATTTAGGTTAACATGTGTATCTAGAATATCTCACAGCTAGTTGTGAAGAGTAAGAATGAGTATGCACACGAAATAAATTAGATTGTTGTCTAGTTTTATATTTGTTTGGTAGCATCGGAGATTGTGTGTAAATTAAGCTCCCTGAAGAAGTGGAACGTATGATCACAATAAGACGCATTACAGATTATTCTTACAGCTCTTTTTTGCAACAGAAAAAGAGAGTTTACTGTAGTAGGAGATGAGATTGCCCAGGAAATAGCACAATTATGCAGATGGGATTTATCAAAGTATAGGAAGAATATTGGTTGGGATGAATGGTTTAATCATATACATGACACCCACAATTTTGGCAACTTTAGTTTGCAATTGATATGATCATCAATTATAACACCAAGGGTTTTAGTTGTACTAACATTACGAATCAGTTGATTATCTTTTTTTTTTATATCACAGGACTTCATATGTTCATGATCCCTTCTGTTTTCGATGCAGGTCAAAGTTCATCTGATGTCAACAGAGATCAAACCTTAATGCAAATCTGTTAAGCACTGTCATTTGATGGAGCAAACTTTAATTTAGCTCATACTTGGTAAGTTTGTTCATCATAGTTAGTACATAATTCCGATTGTTTTTTATTGGAGGTCAAAGGTCATCTGAGGTCAACAAAAATTGAACACTAAAAACCTTGTAAGCACCGTAATTCGGTAGAGCAAATCAATTGAGCTCATACTTGGTATGTGTGTTGATTGTGGTTAGTACATGATTCTTGTTGTTTCTGGTGGAGGTTAAAGATCATCTGAGGTCAACATAAATCGAACACCTAAATCTTGTAAGCATTGTAATTGGAAACGGTAAACTTTAATTAAGCTCACATTTGGCAAGTGTTCTCACCATGGTTAATATGTGATCCCTACTGTTTTTAGTGAAGATCACAGGTAACCTAAGGATTGAAAACATTGGAAACAAAACTTGATCTAACAAGCTTGAATTGGATTCATACTTGGTATGTGTTAATCGTAATGAGTACATGGTCCCTGTTGTGTTTGGTGGAGGTTTGATGTCATCTGAAATGCACAGATGAAAAATATTGACAATCTTGTAAGCACCATAATTTGACAGGGCAAACTGCAATTGAGCTCATACTAGGCACGTGTATTTATCGTGATTGTTACACGAACCCTATCGTTTTTGGTGGAGGTCAAAGATCATGTGAGATTGAAAGGTCAAACACCAGAAAACCATGTAAATCCCATAACTTGATATGGCAAGCTTCATACTTGGTGTGTATGTTTGTCATAGTTTGTACACAGTCTCTGTTGTCTGTGGGGGAGGTCAAAGGTCCTTGTAAATACTGATTAAATAACAAGGCATACTTCGAGCTCGAACTTGACAGATAGGAACTTCATTGTAAGTTCTTGTAAGTTCATGATCCCTATTGATTTTGGTGGAGGTTGAAGGTCATCTGTGGTCAATGGAGGTCAAAAATTGTTTGTATAATATTTACAAGGAGTTAATAGTTATTGATACCTTTTATGCAGGCAAATGGTATTCCGAAGTCAACGAAGGTCAAACAATGACAACTTCCAATTAATGCTCATGGTATCACGTTTCAAATCTGACGGCAAAGAATCACAATTTCCCAGTTTATCTAATGGATGGGGGTTCTATCGAAATGCATTCCTTAATCAGGACATGGGCTTACCCTTTGGTGAACCTTAATAACAACTCTAATCTCCTTGGTGGGTTTAAGGTTTAGGGTCTTCTATCACACGCTGGAAGTTGCTCATGAATGGTATAAATGCCAAGAAGTCACTTCCATCAAATGAGTTCATTGCTGCAACCGCATATTCGCATATCTGATACAGTAATTACTGTTGCATGTTTGATCACTTTCGCCAGTAATTACTGAAGTGGCGTTAACTGTGTGTTTTCAACACCGCTAACCCTAACCATTGTGTATCACTGTATCCTGGTTTAACATGTGTTATTAACCTTCTCCAGTATAGTTACTGTACCAGCTGTGCGTACCGGGTACCAATTGTGATAAGAGGAAAGCAGATTCTTTTTGATGGTCCTTGGTCAACAATTTTATTCAACAGGGTAGCCATTGTAATTTTAGTCTGATCCGGGTTCAGTTACATGGTTGGGCAGGTGTATCTGAAAATGATGGGTGTTTGCATTTTGGTTTGGTTATTCTGCCCCGCATATTCATTATCAATTGGTAGCTTATTTGCTTTGCAGTGGCCTATCCAGGGGAAGATAGGGGCTCCCCCCCCCGCCGGATAGAAAAAAAGAGGGGAAAGGGTTAAAAAAAGGAAAAAGAGGGAAAGAGTAAAAATGCTAAAAAACCTAGTATGACACTACACAAATTACGCGCTTCGCTCGCTCTCATTAGCATATGTTACTATTCACACCTTCTTGACATCTCTAATTAAGCCATAACTTCAATGTGATTGTTTTACTTCGGTGTTCATCTTGCTATTTTGCAGTTTACTTGGAAATAAAACATCGAATTACCGACCAAGATTAGACTTTCAAGACCCAATCGTCCACCTTACGCGTGCGGCACGCTTATATTGGGTATATTGATTTTGCTCTGGACAATGAATGGTTTAGCTCCATTGTACGAATAGGTGTGATACATTGTGTAGTGTACTATATGCTATTATCCCCGACAGGTGTCAGCCGCCCGACAGTTACATATTTAACTAGAACGTTTTGCAAGTAAATATTCTTGAATATTTTTAATATATATTCTGAACAATCTCCATATCATTTTCACTTTCTGGTATAATTTCTTGATCCGCCCCAATTAAAAATGAAAATGAAATTTTAAACATAAAAAGTGACTTCGAAAGATGAAAAATTATAGCACCAGATCGCTGCTAAGGACACCTAATTATTCGAAAAAATTATCAAGACCCATCCCCCGGGACACTTGTCAATCAAGCCCATATCGGTATTGGTCACAATAAAATCTCCAAGAGAATTCCTGAACGAATTAACCCTTGCTGACATCAACACACATTTCTGGAAGGCTATTCCACTCATTTACTACTCTTTGTGAAAAGGAATATTTTCTGACATGTAGTCTACACCGTTTTCTCTGAAGCTTGAAACGATGACCACGAGTTGTTGCAACGTTAGAGAATGCAAAGGAAATATCAAAAGATAAACCATCGGAACCATGAACAATTTTGAAGACTTGAATGCGTCTCAATACAAGTGACGTGAGGATCAAGAATCCTCAGACTCTCTTCATAAGATAAGTCTCTCAAATAACCAACTAATGTTGTAGCTCACCTCTGGACATTTTCCAACAACTGTTTATCATTTGAGAAGTAAAGATTCCATACTTGGCCGGCATACTCGAGGTGTGGTCTCACCAATTGCTTGTAGAGTTTAAGAACGTCCCAACAATGTCCCTATGAGAAAAATTTGAAATGACGTTTATTCAAACCATGATTCGATGAGTGATAGTCAGGAGATGTATTGCCTCTCATAATCAGCTGGGGATTGCGCCTTCTCTCTTTTAATGCAGTCTTGTCGTTTCGTCTTTTGTTTTCTCTTATTTTGCACGGGCAGTAATCTCTATTTCCCTTTGATGTGTTCTATACAGCAGCACTAGTCTGAAGCAGTTGTCTCACAGGAATTCCACTGTATATCATAGGCGTAGCCGTGGCAAGGCCTGGGGAGTGTTATTTCCAGCGATTTAGCTGTTTGATGAGGTAGCCTTTATAGTCAGATATTTTTGATATGCTACGTGCCAACTGATGGTGGCGCTCCTATTATAGATAGTGATGTGGATTCTGACTTCTAAAATTGGGCGTCAAGAATGAAATTGAGATCGCCAACCCAATCAAAAATTCTGGCTACGCCTATGCTGTATATGTATGCTCCTTTAAACCTTTTAATATCATGCTGCATGGCTGTTACAGACACTATGATCAGGTTCAATATTACATAGGTGACAGGTCACCTTCTCCGGGCCCATCATCGTCTAAATCATACCTGTCATGATGTTTTTGAACGGAATGCAAGCCCGATAATATATAATTAACTTATTTAAACGGTAGGTCCTAATCAAATACAATGTACAGTACTCACTGCTCCCGGAATGAATGGGTAGCGGTACATACTGCTGAACAAATCAACAGAGAGATGCACACAATCAGGCTACTCCAAAATTATCCTAAAATGGGGGAGGGGGATAAAGCGGAGAAGTATAAGTTATAAAATGTACATTCTACATGAGTTTTCAATTTTGCACAACTTGTTTATGAATCCCTCGCAGTCTAAATATTCACGTTCGCTGCTTTGACCTAGTACTGTTTCACCCAAAACTATAAAATCCATGAGCAGGTTAACGCTAACACAATTATATGTAGTAAGCTCCGACGTATTCAATCAAGTTTCCAGTATCGTAGGTCTGTAGGCAGGCACGTACTCAGGGGGATCGATGGGATCGACCGAACCCCCCTCCCCCCCCCACAATGCAAATACTCGAGAAAAGAGCTCTTAATCGTTCGCATTCCTATTTTAGACGCTCCCGAGAAAGCCAACATTTTCGGAGCACTTCGCGTGCGATAGTCTTTCTTTCTCTGAGGGTTAGGCTACATTTACAAATTCGTATAGCCTAGTAGCCAGCCATATTTTGTTTATCATTCATGTGTGCGCCGTTCATGCAGTTATGTCCTGTTAATTAATCTCATTATTACAATCTTGCCTTGCTTTCCACAAGTAGGCCTAAGGTTGCTTACTTTATAGGCCATGTTTCCTATTCACCAGAATTTGCAAGCAATAGACATTTCCTCGTTCTGCAGTATAGGATTCTTTTCCTCGGCTTTGTGTTGCACAAAATCCAGGAAGAATTTTGAAAATATTAAACATGATACCTTTCTTACATGAAGACATTTATCAATTCGGCAATATTTTTCCAACGAGCAGTGAACAATTCTTTGACGAAACATATCACCATTTACCATCTGAGCACCCTTAATGGGCCCAAATTTCCCACCCGTGGTGTTGAATTAATTGAAAATGTTGCTTCACAATTGCAAAAGACGGTCCGTTAGACGACTATGGTTTTTACTGTCTGAAAATATTAAACATAACACCTTTTTTACATGAAGATATTTTACCAATTCGGCCTATTTTTCCAACAAGCGGTGGAAAATTCATCGTCAAAATGTAGTACCATTGGCCATCTGAGCACCTTTGATGTGCCAAAATGTACCCTTTAGACCCCTCCCCCAGGACACAGATCAATATCCGCGCATTCGAACCCCTCTTTGCAAAATCCTGCGTACTGGCCTGGTGGGCTATTAAGTTTGTTCATCGTTTTGACTGTCCTGGCGTTTTGTTACTCTAATTTTGAGATTGTAGGGACACGTAGGAATTTAATACCCACCACGCATCATGCACAGAATCACAAGGAGACTAATCGACTCCCATCCCCTTTCACCCGCAACGCAGTCACACCACTATTATAACCTCACTTCAAGTTCCATGTATACCTTGGAAACTGCATCACCCATGATAACTCGTTTCTTGTTGGACTGAAACCTGTTTCAGCAACTCAAACCCAAGCGAATCGCTTTCTAATGACCGGTTAGGCACCAACACAGCTTGGGTATCGAAAGTGGGGGGGGGGGCAAAATGTACTGACAAGCGTACACATTTGCCGACAAAACCACTAATGTACCGACAAACCCCTTTTTGACCAAAAGTCGTGGGCAGCTAATGCGGTCAGGAGAAAGAAAAATCTGGTTTTCCAACACTATTTATTCGGGGGGAGTGCATGTAAGCTAAATAACCAGGAATATGTAATTCGGCTGTAAAAATACTGTAATTCAGCCAATATCCCGTAACACCTATATAACGTCTGGTTTACAGTCCTCGACCAGAACACAAAATTCATCAAACTTATTTTTAATATTTTGAACATCCGCAGAAAACATTTTGAGCTTGCTACGTCTAATGGACAATGTTCAGTGACAGTTCGGCTAGTACCAAGTGGCCGCGTTGCCCTTATATTCCGAACCTACATGCTGCTTGACAGTCACAATCAGGAGCACATCACGTTATGGGCTATGGGTCAAATTTATCAGTATGGTCAAGATTGTCCAAATGTAATGATTTACCTGTTACTTATAGGCTCTGTCCGTCCAGAATCGGGCGTAGCCCCCCGATCGATGTGTCCAGTCTTCACGGTCTTTTGCGCATTTCCGTAATGTTGGCCCGGCTATCATATTGATGTCGTCTCTCCATCTGCGTGGGTGTCGGCCCCTGTTTCTTTCCCCTCTTGGTGGTCTCCATTATGTACATCTACTAGTCTAACGTTCATCTGGGAGCCGAGCGACATGCCCTGTCCATCTCCAATTCATTTTAGCAACAAACTCCACATATCTTTTACCCCCGTTTTCTTTCTTATTTCTGTATGCGCCTTTCCATAGCTCTTTGAGTGGACCGTATAGTTTGTTCTCTCTTACATTTGTTAGTGTACATGTCTGGCATCCATATGTCATTGTTGATAGGATGCCCATATCAAAGATCTCCCTTTTCATCCAGTTGATAACTTTCTTTTCATTCAATATTCCTCTGTACTTGTTGAAACATGCCCATCCTGCTCTCACTCTGTTGTTTATTTCCTCATCCATATTGCCATGCATTCTCAGTTCCTGACCTAACTACTTCTTATACATTTCAACTTTCTCTATCTCCTTATTTTCTATTCTCATGTCTTCATTTGTTTCATAGTTCGTCATATATTTGGTTTTGCCTCGATGCATGGTCAGACTAACTCTCCTGCTCTCCCTATCCAGTCTTCTTAACTGCGCATGCTCTTCCATTTCTTTAGTACTTTCTGTGAAAAGTGCTACATCGTCTGCTAAACGTAAGTCACTCAGAACTTCTCCATTGATGTTGATACAATTTTCTTCCAAATTTGCTTTTCTAGAAACCATTTCCAGAGTGTTAGTGAATAATTTTGGTGAAATGGGATCTGCTTGTCTCACTCCTCTGCAAATCTTTATTTCTGATGAAACTTCTTTGTCTGTGGGGATTCTTGATATAGCATCTGAATAGATGTCCCCCAGTAATAATTACCTACACCGATGGAATCGGAGTAGGTTATGTTTTTGGTTGAGTGTGTGTGTGGATGTATGTGAGTGTAGGACATTAACCTTCGATAACTCAAAAACTACTGAATGGAATCATACCAAATTTGGTAGACATGTTAGGTATGTGACAAACTTGTGACTGACAACTTTTGGTGAGTGTTGGGTCAAAGGTCACGGAGTTCAGGAGAGGTCAAATTTCACCAC
>JAODUJ010085405.1:0-17567 GCA_027564615.1 Psolus chitonoides | reverse complement strand
TTATACCGAGGCCCCTCAGTTGCTTCTTCAAAACCCCAAGTAGTGTCGTAATTGGTCTTCCTTGGGGTTTCTTTGTACTTCGCTGTTATAGAGGAAGATACTTTCTAGGAGGGCGCTAAAAATGCGAAGTTTGATTGAATCGCTGACTTACCCCTGTAGAAGCCTGGATTTGGCACTCTCGGATATTGGAAGAGTGATTTTTACAGAAGGCACTAGTCTTTAAAAGCTTGTATTGCTATAGTCGTGGGTTGAATGCCACTCTAATGCGATTTTTGCCACTTGGCCCACTTTTGATCCTTATTTTTAGTTTTCCTCTAAAAACAAATTCTGGAGATATAATGGAAATCGGGAGGATTTCGTGGAAAATCGGGAGACCGAGAATGAGTTGAAAAATCGGGGGGACTCCCGACTGAATCGGGAGAGTTGGAACATTGCTCACATGAGTACACAAAAAAAAGCACTTATACGCGTGGAGAGCAGAAAAATTGGTTGTAAGGTCCGGTCATTGGTTATGAACGACATATTCGGTCGGGGCAGGTTCCCCGGGCCTCCCACGTATAGGTTATATATATATATTACCAGCCAACTATGTATAGGACCTTTCGCTGCACAAATAAAAAGTATTATTCGCTGTTTCATAGAGCAGCGTTGTATTTGCATCCTCCGCATCCCTCCCCTGGATCCGCGCCTGCTCCTCTCCGCGCTCTTCCCCTTTCTCCTCTCCTCCTTTTCTCTCTTTCCCCCTTTCGCCTTTCTTTCACTTTTTCTTTTTTAGCCCGGTAGTCTGAGCTGGCATTTCCGGTTAACGCCGTCAGGGGGGCACTCTGGCAGATACGCTACTGGTTGAGCGCTCAAACCCGATTTTCGCTCAATATGGTCGTGTTAGAATCCCCATAAGCACTGTTGGTGTAGGTTTACAAAGCTACAAAACAAAACGTCAACTCCTCTCATTTTTACCGTTTCACTGCAAATTCTTTCGTTTTCTTCCAGGTCACTTTAATAATCTCTTTCTTTTCCCGTTACTTCTCGCTTATTTCTTCCCTGTTTAGCAATTTCCCCCTCTCCTACTTTTCCCTTTCATTTAAATATCCCAATAACATTTCTCTGAGTGGGAAGGCTGCCCACCCTATCCCGTCCACCCCTAGCCACTCCACTTTCCTGATCGGTCTGTTTTGATCTAATGCCCCTTCGAGCCAGCTTTTTTGTCAGTAGGCTACGTTCTTTCTGGTCAGTTAATTTGTACCATTCTGGAGGTTACCTCGAAGACAGGCCTCGGCCTTGCCCCGAGAGAAACCAGATCATATTTTTAACAAGGTTCTCTTGGATCCTAGATCCGCGTGCCCGATCGCTTCATTTGTTTTTTGGAAGGACGTATATGCGAAAATCATTCCTCGGGATTTTCCAAATTCGTTTTCGTTTTCGGAAAAAGGATTAGGGTGGCGTTCCAGAGGGTATCGAGGGTGGTCTTTCAAATCCGGAATCAAAACTAGGGGAAAAGTTGGTTTTTGAAATCGCATCACATGATTGAATTCCAGGAATTTGATTGGTGCTATAGGCCCCCTATTGCCTATACGTCCTGCAAAAAACGGCCCAAATGAATCAGGGAAATGCGTCAGAGTAGTAATTCCCCTGAAAGAATAATAAAGGCTTAATTCATTACTTGGTGTAATCCCATGTTTCGTCATAATTATTAGTATTACAACTGCTTGATTATACTGCTTTTAGTGCAAATTAACCACCAAATATGGGTTTAAAAAATACCTTTCCCGTTACTGTTATATATGCTCGATACTCTAATATCTAATGCATTTGCAAACTTCATTACATTCAATATACTTTGTCAGCCATGCGCTCGTTCTGTTTTGTACAATTTTACCAGTTCAATAGGAAGTTATACGCCATCCTTTCCAATTGCAATATGACTGTAGTAACCCAGTCTCATCCAGGAAACCAATGTTAAAGATGTAGTGTAGTCCACTAGCGTAGCTGGGGTGTCGAAAGTGAAGGGGCAGAGGAAGCAAAATGTACCGACAAGCATACAAATTTGCATAAAAAACCACAGATGTACCAACAAAACCTCTTTTTTCCTAAAAGTCAGGGCGGCTTCCCCTACCTGTCCTGCCACACCGGTATGGGCGGCTGCACCCCTCCCTCGTCTCACACATGGCTATGCTCGTGGTGTGATCTCATTATCGCATCCACATCTTGTTCGCCATATTTTGAAGAGTGATGTCAGTGGAATCGTACATATTCTTTTTAAGAATGTGTGATATTTTGTGAGTATTTTCAACATATACGGCAGGATGTGCCCGGTGTAGAAACTTCTCAATCATCTTGATGCGATCAATATATTAGCGCAATATTATTCTAGCTAACCTTTCAAGTTAGTTCGATCCTTTTAGTAGTTTAGTGTCAATTCCATAGTATTTTATCAATTTGTTGAAACAAATGTTACTGAAAGAACTCCGTTCACATCGTATACCAAATAGGAATGGTCGCGAGTGCCATGGATACAAAACATTTTGATAGGCAAGGAAACAAACAATGAAATAACAATAAGAAAATAGCCCCAAGGGTGCAGAATAGGTCGTCCGTGTGGATTAGTAAACATCCTGAAGTAATGTGACATCTGAAATTGACCTAAGATGACCTTTTACTTCATGTAACATTTAATGGTTCCCATGTTGCACCTATGAAACAAGTTTGGTTGCAACTGGATCTTAACTTTTCAAATGAAACCAAGGTTAAGGCTACTTTACAACTTGATTTCAGATGACCTTTGACCTCATTAACATGCGAAGGTATGCATCTATGACCTAAACATACATATACGAGCGAATATATACATATATGTTTTTGTTTTGTCCATATCTTTTCCAAGCTACGACCAATTGTAACCAAACTTGGTCATAGATGCAACATGGGTACCTTCGCATGGTAAAGTTAAAATTATGATTGAATAATAGTTGTTGTTGAATTTGGTCAATGTTGGGTTTGGTAAGAGCACCTAAACTCCTGAGGCATTTATGAAGCTAGCATATGTCCATAGTACTTCCTCAAATTCCCGGAATATTTAGTAATGGTGTAATTGTAAATGAAATGTTTGGAGCAATATAATCTGTGATCAATATTTTAATTAAATTTATGAACAATAATGTGCTGCTCAGCATTATAAATCTTGTATACATTTCAATGAAGGTAGCTATGACTAAATAGAGGGTAAGACCTTTCATTGGGGTTCATATAAACTGGTTATGATCTTTTAAGCTACATGGGGATAAAACGAAAATTTAGCTACGGTGCTAATTACGTTTGGAGGAATTGCTATTACAGAGATTCCAGCGAACATGTGTTGTCATTTACAATATACAGAAACCCTTATTCTTCAAAATACATTAAAGATTCATGTGAAGTAACAAAGGAAATATGGAAATGTGAAAGGCACAATATTGACCGATCAAGAAACATTTGGCTAAACTCTACAAACTAATAATACTTATTTAACTACCAATTTTTGTTAAGCATCGAAATAAACATTCCAGCAGCAAAATCAAAGAGTAATGTGAGACATCTTCCCCAACAATCATCCAAAATATTGTCTAGCTTTCAGATTTAAAAAAACCTGATAGCCAGAATGCGGCTGTAGGCCTAACGACTCATTTTACTGAAAATTGGACACTAGCGATTTAGAACAATTAATCTTTTCTCAAAATAGTCCTTGAGTCTCCCCCACGAAACCAATATCACAACATGAAATATATTGATTTAGCTGGTCGATATAACTCTATAACAACATTTCAGTATGATATGATAACTTGTATTGGTCTCTTTTTACCATATTATAAGGTTGGAGTAAAAGTTGGACATTGTTCTCATGTAAATCAAAAAAATAAACACACATGTCAAACACAAAATGTAAAAGACGAAATATTCACCAATCACGGAAAACTTGGCTAAATTCTATAAACTAATATTATGAAGCTAATGATACTATTTTGGTATTAGGCAATACAATAACCAAATAATGAGCCAATGCAAAAACTGAATAGACACACCAACCAACGACATAGGCCTATGTGTGAAAATTGCCAAATGATAAAAAAGATTTATTTTTATTTGTACCAAATGTGAATTGTCACTGTTACTAATGACATTTTTATCAATTGTTCATGTAAGGCATGGGAATACAATAAAAATAAAATAAACAAAAAGGTTAGCGTAACAACTCCATTGTTGGTTAAGTTTAGTGAAACACATCTTAAATTAAAGGCAGGCAAGACTGAAGAAAAAATAGAGGCGTAAAAATAGAGGCGTTCGGGCAAAAGCCAGGCCTACTACTGAAAGTTACCAAGGTTCAGTAACATCAACAGTAGTGGTGTTCAAAATGTCATACAGTTTGGTGCATAGCCTTATATATATTGGGTTCACCTTTCGTTAGATGTTACCGGCACTAGTGGCTTCTTTATTCTTGCTCTTTGAGTACAAAACACGTGACAATGTTTAGATAATTAAATTAGTATACGAGTTGATATTCAAGCCAGATAAACTGTTTTAAAATGAGAATGGTTTCAATACATGGTCAACAGCAGACACGTTTGTCTAAAATCAACCTTGAATTTTCGAAATTGAACAAACTTCGGAAGTTAATAATGGCGTCAATTCGTATCAATAGCTCAATGTGTGAAATGTGTACGATGTATGATTAACTATAATTTGTATTGGTCTCTTCTTACTATAGGCTTACACGAAATATTTATATTCTTCAACAATAATAAATGTATAGAGGTAAAATGTTGGCATTGTTTTCGTGAGAAGCAACATAAACATACATGATATCAAACAAGGGAATGTGAGAGGCAAAATATTCACCAATCAAGATTTTTTTGCTAAACTCTACACGAGCTAAGGATACCATTTGAGCATTAAAATAAACAAATTAGCAAATATTAAGCAAATGTAGAAACTGAATAAACACACCAACCAATCATGAAGCTTTTGTGAAAATTGCCAAACGAGAAAAACAAGATTTTTTATTTTTACCAACGGAACTCCGTTCACACTCTGTATATACTAAATGTGAATCATCACCAGTGACATGGTTGCTAAAATGACATTTTGATATATGTATTCATGTAAGGTAAGGATATAAACTACTAAAGAAAAATAAACAAAACTAGGGTTTGTGAAACCGCAACCCCATTGTTGGTATAAAGTTTGTGAAACAACTCCACGTTAAAAAACGTGACAATGTTCAAATAATTATAATAATCTACAGGTCGATATTTAACAGCAAAATATATTTAAATGAGAAGTGTTTCAATACATGGCCACTGTGGTCACTTTTAACCCTAAAATACTAAAAAAAAATCCATGAGTATATCCAATTGATGATTTAATATGTTTTGCTCTCTAAAAGACGCTTTTGGTTTGGCCTAAATGCAAAACAGTGGAATTTAATAATGGCGTCAATAGTCCATGTCCCTAATAAAAGTTTGTTGTGATTGATCGAGAATATTCCAACCGTACACCAAGGCCGCACAAAAAGAAAATGTTACTAATAAAACAAAAACTTGATCACATCTAAGGCATTCTTTCAGGTTTATAAGAGAAAGCTACAACAACCACGAGCCAGGTGTTAAATATACTTTGTCATTAGTAATTACAATCTGACCGTCTGAAAGTAGCAGGGTTTAATCAACCAACGAACAACTCTATAGCCCAGTGGTTACAACAACGTCATTGTAGCCGAGAGCTCCGGGGTTCCACTCCGGACTAGGCCTCGTCCAAAGTCTAAGATAGCACCTAACTGCTATCTTGGCAGTTTGGGTGTTCTGGATTGAACAATGAACAAGTGGTCGTGGGACTGATGAGGATCTTACCAGTGTGTTAGTGCCCCCAACTTCGGGGAGTTGTACAGCATCATACCATGCCGCATTATTACAATATGACAATACAACAAGGGTTTTATAACGTACAGTTTTCTGGTTATTTGGCTCATTGTCATCAATACGTGTTGTATGACATACTAATACTAACAGAAGAAGGAATAATCTATCATATATGGGATGTTCCCAAAACTTCTTCATGTCAATCATCCATGACAATCGGATTAAGTTTATAAGCTTTTTCTACTGACCGCAGGGCTTCCTCTTTGGTAATATATGACCACTGGTTCGGGACATCCCCTTTTTCACAACTGTAATGTCTAGCAAATTGACCGTTAAATTTGTTGAAGACATATTGCCAGAATTCCATTGGTTCGCCAATTTTGCCAGGGATTTCCCATTTTTGATAGTCCTTTTTGTATTCTCTATACGGCCTAAACTGGTCCTGGGGGGTTCTGTATTGTTGGGAGGATGCGACAGCCGAGGTGCATATGTCAGTGAAAAGCTTCAGTGATTTTACGTCATGCCAACCTTTCACCCCTCCAGGATAATGGAGAACAGTTTCGTGAAACTCGTGTTTACCTAAGGTATTTTCACATGCAGCCCCGCAAAAAGGGCATTGCTCAATGCACCCTCTAACAACGCCCGCTAGTTCAACATGTATCTCGTGCGACAGCGAGAGAAGCCACGCCTTTGTGTCGCCTTCATTGCCCTCGATGGGAAGACATATGGAACCTTCCAATTTGGGTCTCATGCCACCTAGATTTTGCATAATTTGTTCAGTGAAGTTGTCAAACCTTTCCACCTTGGTTGAATTTTGCAGTATTTCGATAATGTTTACACGGCATGATGTTTTCAACTTGTCAGACAATTTTGTCTGGAATATCTGTAGCCATGTTGAGAGGCTCTGGTCAGTTTGTTTGTCAAATTCGAAACTCGTTTCTTTGATCACAGTTTCGATAAGATTCATTTGGGAGTCAACAACTTCTTTCAAAATGTTTCCTAAAAGTGATTCATTCTCTCTGTTGCAGTCATTCGCAATAAAATTTAAGATCCACTTCTCGCTGAATTCGTTATAGGTTTTCATGAAATGAGCAAACCCCAAATAATCGTCCTTTAAGCAAAGATCTCGCAATACAGTACCGATGAATGTTCTCTTGAGGTTCAGAACTCCCGCTTCCAGCAGGAAGTACTCCCTTAAACGGGTAACTATGGATTCCTCTACAAGTCTGTACAGCGTGGTTTCTATTTCGTCACAGACAATCTCAGCAATCAGATCATCACAGTTATGATTGCATCTGCTCTTGAACTGAGCTAAACAAATTTTGCTTTGTTCTTTTCCGAAGGTGTTCGCAACATTTTCTGCTTTTAGGTCTTCACGTTTCTTCACATCTACAACACCAGTAGACCACGCAGACAGATGTACAAGAGCAGCAGCTCTCGCTCTTTTACCCTCTATTTTGTCATCAATTATTGTCTTTTGAACTAGTGAATACATTTCGTTAAATGTCTTCCCGTGATCGAAACGCCTGTTAGCAAATGCTTTTCCGAACATGATCATCTTTGCCTCATTAACAGTGTTATTGATACTGTTCATGTCTTCAGAGTGTAAAGTTGGTAACATACAGATGAAACATCTGTCAAGTCTTTGCAGAGTAACCAAATTAAATGGCAGCGCTGAGCAATTTTGAATGTTTTTGGAGGTGAAAACTTCCCTCAAAACTATCATTTCCTGATCAGAGCAGACCTTTTCGAGGTTGAAAAGAACTGATAGGATTTTAGCATCAAGGGTTGGACAATCTAATGGTTCTGCATGTTTGATTTCATAATTACCATCATTCACTTCTTTTTCAATCTCTTGCTGTTCAGCATCATCCCCCATTGTATTAATTAGCTTTTCTGTCTCTCTTTCTAGATGAAATTTGTGCATTTCACAAATAAATTTAGCCAATATAAATAAGTACATGGTTACGTTTTCAACAAGTGCTTGGAAATCTGCCTCAAGACTTTTCAATAGTTGTATG
The DNA here is from genome assembly GCA_027564615.1 of Psolus chitonoides. NCBI lineage: Eukaryota > Metazoa > Echinodermata > Holothuroidea > Dendrochirotida > Psolidae > Psolus > Psolus chitonoides. The sequence goes on along the minus strand of JAODUJ010085405.1, from coordinate 9,658 downwards.
AATTCTTTAGAACTATCGGCGAAACCTTCCGGATTTTTGCAGATCGTAGTTAGTCTGCATTTGATCCTTTCAAACGCCTCTTCAGTTGCGCTATTTGCCACATTAAAATTATGTTTTAACGCTTTAACGTCGTCAGTTGACGACATTTGTTCACGACTATTGACATATTCTGGAAGAGAATGAGATGTTAGTAAAGCTTCAACCTCATCGCCACATTGCTTAAGCATGTACCCCATATTATCTTCGGTATTTTGGTGTACTACACTCAATTTATGCAGCGGATATTTCATTTGTAAATGTTCCAAGAATTCTTTCCGTTTTTGTTCAAACTGTTCTTGCACGGTTTCAACTGAACTTTCCGGTTGAATGTTTTGTGACAGTTTTTCGAGGAATGCATCTCCTTCTTTTTGAATGCCTTTGCTTACCTTTTTAGTCTGTTCAGCTTGATTTAGCACTCTTTCAAAGTTTTCTGCAATTTTTGGCAGAAAGGAATCTTTAGCTGAATTGATATCTTGCTGAAAGTATTCCTCCTGATCCAAGAGGCATTCGTATCTCCTAGAGTGCAATTGCTCTTGTATTTGCAATTTGGCATTTTCAAAACCATCTTCAACTACTTTTGCAAGTTCGTTTGTGGTGGTATTTTTTGCTTCTACCATATTTTCGAACGGTACCTTGCTTAGCTCATTGCATGAGGAAGTAAGCCTGCTAGTAAGATCGCTCTTTAGTTTCAGAAGGAGATCTCTATACCACACAACAAATTCGTCTTTCAGATTTTCAATGTTCGTGTCACGAAAATCCTTGACAAATTCCTTCTTTTTCAGAGCATTTGTGACATCTGTAATGCGCTGACAAAAGTCTTTGAATGACATTTGTGGGCGGTTGCACTGTGCTACAAACTGCAATGTTAACTTCCTAAGGGCAATTACTTGTTCACAGTTGTGTTTGCTTGGACCCAGTTGCAGGTCTGTTTCTGTGTATGGTATAAATATCGCACGCTTCTTATTTTCTAGACTGAAAAAATCCATTACATCCTCACTCGAATCGATTACCCATTCACTTTTAGGCTTTTCAGACAGATCTCTCTTTGCTTTTTTAAACAACTGTTCAGCGAGAATGTCACGATCAGTCGTCTTCGTGCGGTCGGCCTCACAATGCTGCACCAGGCAGCATTTTCCAGATTTATTCACTTCCTTCATTCTTATCAGACCTCTGATGAAAACTGGATCAAGTAGTTTGAATTCTTGGTCGGACTGATTCTGGTATAGTCCATTGTTAACTATTATCAGATCAGAGATACACAAAGTAAGCGTTGTGATATATTCGTTACGTTCCAAGTCTTCCGGAGATGAATTTTCCGTAACGTCGAAACTTTGTGTATCGATAATCAGCAGGAAGTCACAACCGATTTGTTCATTTGTCGGAGGCTTAACCGGAACCAACTGTAAAAGCAGTCCCTTTGTAGATATCTGAGCCCGAGTTGAAAAATTGACTCCGAACAGCCTATTAAGCAAGGTAGTTTTGAAACTTTTCGGACTCCCGATAATTGATATGACGCGAACACGTGGCTTACTTTCTGAAGTAGTGTCGAGATACATAAAAGCATCTTCCAACCAATCCAACGGTACTGCGCAGGCGTCACTGTCGAATAACAGAATCGGAACACCGTTGCGCTGCAGTTCTAAGAAATATTCAAAGATTGATTTATTGTCGTGGTTTTGATTCTGTTTTAAACACGGGTGTTCACTTTCTACCATTTGTCCAAGTTCTTGGTGAAAGTCAGTTATATCAATATCGTCAACGTCAGGGCGCGTCGTACGGGCCTGAGCTTGGCGGGGTTCCTGTTCAATGTCTGTAGATTTTTCGGATAAATCTTGGATATCATATTGTTGGTCGAGTAACATTCCGAGCCAAAAATAACTATAGTATTTATAATCGCTGTCAGTTTCTAATGATTTTATGAATGCTTCCATCGACGTAGACAACACTGAATTCTTTTGAGAGGATCGTATTTTCTTTTTCTTTTCGAGTATTTTAGACAGTTCGTGCTCGATGTTTTGTTCACCTAACGTCTCATTATTTACTTCGACCCATTCCTTCCACAGGTTTTGAAGTGGAAATAGTTCCCTCTTCGACTTACCGTGCATTGCTTCAGTTATTTCTAAAGCAGCTGTTTTAGCTTTGCGGCATTCAGGCAGCGTTTCATCTACGACTATGTCTAAATCTTTGCACAGTTCAGAGATACTCTCCAAAGATTCTCCCTCAATTTCGTGCAAATTACCACCTGAAATGACTTCCAAAATAGATTGACTAATTTGTTCTTCTGAACAGTCTTTAGTCTCAATAAAGGCAATGTTACTCATATTTGTAAAAGGGAGTTGTATGGCAGATGATGGAGATACTAATATGACGCGGGTGTCAGGTGACCTACCCATGAACATACTTCCAATAGCAATTGCTTCGAATGACTGTGTGAAGACAATAAGAAAATTTGAAGCTTTGATACACAATTTTGCCTGCTTTTGATATTTAAGAGAATCGCCTCTCAGGTTAAGGAACGCTAGGGGAACTTTGGAGGTTTCATTATCATTTTGGGGGTGATACCAGGCAGCCTCAACTGCTCCGCTTGACCAAAGACATTTTGCGTTTTCTACGATAAAGAAATTACGTTGTTCAGAACAATTTAAACTATTGAGCATGTTGTTCAAAACGGTTGATTTGGATACACCTGACTTGCCAAATTGTATTGCTGAGACTGTAACAAAGGATTTTGTTGTTAAATTTCTGTTATCAGCTGACGGCGAAGTGGGGTTCATTCCCAGAATGCTGGTTTTTCTGAGACCCCATAGTAGGCAGATGGTTTCTTCGTGTAGATTTTGCATTAATACTGGGACAGCATTACCACACATTACCAGCTGTCGCAGAACTTCCTGTAACAAAAATGGGTCACAACATGTTATAATAGCAAACAAAATATCTCGGCTACTTAACCTCTCTTGCGGCGGTCCTTCTAGAACTCGCTCCTCGCCGTCTTTATTATGTCGGGCGTGATTTTCGGACAAGTTGTGAGCAGCGTCAGACATGCCGGCGGAAAGCTGCAGAAAGAAATCAGTCGTGATATCTCGGGTAACTTTTTCCAGTGAATCGACATCTTCTTTGATAGCTCGTTGATCGAGTAGACCTAACCTAGAGGATTTAGTCAGTCCAATTTCAAGTAAAACCTTCTCAAATGGATCTTCCTGTTTTTCTTGTTCTTCCTCCTGATGTGGATCTCCAATCCCTAAATGATCGTCCTGTATTTGTTCTGTTTGCATCCCCTGTTCTTCCGGTCGGGGATCTTGTATTGCCCCTCCTTCGTCTTGTCGTTCCTCTTGGGTAATATCGTGTTCCTCTTCATGCCTAATCTCTTGTTTAATCTCTCGTTCTTCTCCCGGTCTCTCTGCTTGTTGTACCGTTTCTTCTTGTATTTCTTCATGCCGTGTCCCGTGTTTCTCCGGTTGGTGCTCTTGTCTTACGTCTTTGACTTGTCGTTGCTCTTCTTCAATCACTTGCTCCTCTTCATGTATAATCTCTTGTGTGAATTCTTGTTCTTCTTCCGGTCTCTCTTCTTGTTGTACCGTTTCTTCTTGTATTTCTTCATGCCCTGTCCCGTGTTCCTCCGGTTGGTGCTCTTGTCGTACTTCTTCGACTTGTCGTTGCTCTTGTTCAATCACTTGCTCCTCTTCATGTCTAATCTCTTGTGTAAATTCTTGTTCGTCTTCGGGTCTATCTTTTTGTTTCACTAATTCTTCTTGTATCTGTTCTTGTTTTGAATCTGGTTCATCTTCCTGTATTTGGTCTCGTTTGATCTCATCTCCTCCTGGCATGTGTTCGTGTCTCACCGCCTGTTTTTCTTGCCACTGCTCTGGTTCAATCTCGCGTTCTTCCTTCGGTATTTGTCCCTGTCCTATCCATTCATCTTCCACTACTTCATGTCGTTGGTCTTGTTTTGAAACTTTTTCTTCTTCCTCACTTTGCTCTCGGTTTAGCTCCCCATCTTCCCCCAGTCTTCGCCCTTGCTGATTCTCTCCTCCGTTTTCCAACACATCTCCTTGTGTTTGCTCGTGTTTCAGTTCTTCTTGTGATTTTTCTCGCTTGATTTCTTCTTCCTGTCTTTCCTCCTGTCTTATACCGTGCTCTCCTTCTTCATCTTCTTGTCTTTGCTCTTTTGTCGACTCTTCTTCTTGCATCTCTATTTGCCCTACCCCTAGTTCATCTTGTTCTTCCTCTTGCCTCTCGATTTCTAAAAATAATGGCAGAAATATTAAAAGAATTTAATAATAATAAATTTTTTAATATTCCTGCCATATTTCTTAACTAATCTGTTTTCCGCAAATGGGAAATGCAATTAAATTAAAGGAAACGTTTTCTATAACACAATCAACTGAACCATGTATCTCTAAAATCTATCTAAACGTGGAAATGTTGATCTATTAATGATGGGTCATCAGATGTGGTCAGTGATTCGGGGTTAAACGTCCTCATGGGGTCATTTGTACTATTTTTGAAAATGCTGAGAAACAGTTTATACAGATTGATTGCACAATGTTGAGGGTGTGTCAACGTGATACTTGGGTAGTATGATTTGGGGGTTAATGTGATCTTTGGATAATTTTGGATCACTAAAAAGTCTTCCACTATATATTTTATTGTACAGTGATGTGGTTTACCAATACAATCAACTGCACCATGTATCTCGAAAATCTATCTAACCGTGAAAATCTCTTAATGATGGGTCATCATATGTGGTCAGTGATTTGGGGTTAAACGTCCTCAAGGGGTCATTTGAAAATGATAATAAACACTTTATACAGATTTATTGTACAAGGTTGAGGGTTTGTTATAGTGATACTTGGTAGTAGGATTTGGGGAGTTAGTGTAGTCTATGGATGATTATTGGGTCACTAAAATTACTAAAAAGTCTTCTCCTGGAGATTGTATTGTACAGTTTTGGGGTTTGCCACCAAGATACTTAAGTTATTGGGTCATTTGTGGTCATAATCTAACAAATAAAACTAGTTTTATTCATTTACCTTCATCTTTAAAAACGTCAGGCAGAAGTGCTCTGGCAATGACGTAACCACATACTCCCGAGAAGATCACAGATGGGAAAACCGGCAAAGCCACAGTCGCGGAAACTGTAAAAAAAAGTATAGTTTAAGTTTAAGCCAATATAATATCATACATTCGCGTTTGAAAAGCGAATGATTGTAAACAATAGCACCTAGGTAACGAAGTCCGTTTTCCATATGACACACCTTTGAGCTCACTTTCGTTGAAAATGCTTGAATTGCCGTCCCAATGGTAGCGCCATACATTTTATGCCTGATGTACTTTGTTCTTTCAAACACAGAATAAAATGAGTTTTGTGCAACTAAAAAGTCCCTGCCACAGACACTCGCCGGAAGTAATGTCATGAAAAAAAATCCCCATCTCTCAAAATATGTGTTGGTATATCTTCCGTTGCATCTGGGCCTACTTGCAAGTTTATTCCGTCAATGCATTCGACTTTTCTGCGCTTCGACTCAAACACGCCCTGTGTTCATCGCTAAGGAAGCCATTATTACAATACATAATGATATACTTACATATCTGAACAATCCATATATACAGGAAGGTGTTAATCCCGAAGAAGACGACATACCGACTTCTCTTTTGCTGATTTTCCACAACATCTTCTGGGTTCTATAATGAGAACGAAAAATATCACATTGGTGTGTGGAAGGATAACGTTAGGAATAATGAGGTGCTGGGAGAGGCAGAAACACAAAGTCAATTAGTGAATACTGTGAAAAGAAGGAATTTGCAATTCTTCGGCCACTTGGTGAGGAAGGATGGTTTTCAACGGCTGCCACCTGACGGAAGCACGGACGGTAAAAGAGGAGTTGGAAGGCCAACAGACTCATGGACAGGTGATATCAGACGGTGGTGCAGAGTGACGTATGGTGGGTGTGCTAGGATGGCACAACACAGAGGAAGATGGAGGTCCATGACAGCCAAACCGCTCGAAGCAGAGGACATGCACCCACAGGTAGCAGGTGTAGTAGATCCCTCCAATTACTGATAGCTATATGGTATGGTAGGCCGACTGTACAACACTCCTAAGTTGAAGTACCATAGCACAGGTGAGTAACACCGTGCGAGAATTACGAGTCCCACGCACGCTTGATTGTCCCTACTCGACTGTTCGATGATGCTGATAATTATAATAATAATAATGTAGGTTTCATGCTGTAGCGTGCTCACTCGACTTTACATGTTCACCCCTGGTCATAGATAACGTGTCAAACCCACACTGACGTGCATATTTCGAGCTGTTCGCTCCCGACACACTACAGTGTGTCACTTTATACAGCTCATCGCTATATTTACAAGTTACCTCGCATGTACCCTATTCACCCGGTTAGACTGTAGAGAGGCGCAATCGAGATCAAATGCCCTGTTCAAGGCCATAAGGCAACAGTCCGACCAGGACTCGAACCCCAATCAGAGGACCAGCGCCATGACCACTTCACCATCACGCTGAGCACCAAGCATACAAAAGGCAGTAGCTACCATTTTTAAGTCTTTAGTATGATCCGGCTTCGAGTCTACTTCCTGACCTAGGCTATATGACAGAAGTAATCGAAGAAACTTGGACAAGTCTACTAACCTCCTGGATGCAAGGCCAATGCTCTAAACACTTCGGTCGCTATGTAAATGTGTTGGAGGTACACTGCCGTCTCATTGTCCTATTTGGCGTATTTTGAATTATGAATGCGTCATTGTTTCATTCTCAACCTTGGTTGGTAGCTGCAGGATGTACATGATGTAGTACGCACTGTACCAATTACTTATGCTGTTTGGGGTATTGCTGAATGATATGACAATCCAAGTAACCACATGGGTGCCCCCTCCCCATTGGTGAAAAAATAATGTACATGTCTCTAGATGCAAAATGAAACAATGTCTATGGCTCATTTATTTATTTTTGCGCTTGAGTCGTGGGAGTCGAATCCCCGGAACCATCCCCGTGGCTACGCGCCCGGTCATGAATCAGAAAAAGCTTGATGATATCTTACATTTGAAATGTTTCTCGACTCAATATAATAAACCATCACCTAAATACCAAAACAATTTGTTACCAATGCCAAAAGACTACCAACGTTTATCGAAAATAATCGGGTTCATAAATATACCGATGAAGTACTAACAAAGTTCAATCTGTGTAAGCACTATTATGTCGTGTTGCCTATGTTTTTCGGACCTCTACCATAGATCACGTAATAACTATTAGACAATCACACACCGAGTTTTAACATGTTTACATGTTTTACTTTAGACCTCATGCCGAGGACCTATTCTATTATTATTACTACTACTACTATTGTACTACTGCTACTAATAATAATAATAAGAGCCCAATGGGCACTATTGTTCCTCACTGAAGAGAATGAAACTATGAGGAGCATACAAATAAAATATGAGCTCAATTGAATTTTGCCTATGGTGGTTACAAAGTTTTCAGTAAATGACTTTTGACCTCCATTAGAAACAACAGGGAACATATACTAACTATGAAAAACACACATACCAAGTATGAACTCAATTGAAGTTTGCCCTATCAAGTTATGGTTGTTACAAGGTTTTCAGTGTTTGACCTCTGTTGACCTCAGGCATGACCTTTGACCTCAACTAAAAACAATAAGGACCATATCACCATATACGAACTTTGAACACACATACCAAGTATGCACTCAATTGAAGTTGTCTCTATCGAATTATGGTGGTTACAGGGTTTTCACAGATTGACCTCTGCTGACCTCAAATGACCTTTAACCTACACCAACAACAATAGGGACCATGTACATCTGTTACCCTTGTTTATGCCTTTATAAATAGTAGTGAACACACATGTATTAGAGTGTGATGCAATATGTATTTCCATTTTCCGATATACAAGATAAATGTATGTAATTTACATGAGATCTCTTTAAGTGTCAACTGACGTGCCCTTGATATTTTCTGTGTAACACCCCTTTAATATTAATTAGCTACCTGGCAATTAATTCTAGTCTAACTCATTAAATGTGGGCCATATTCCTGCCTATGTAATGCTCCTTTAATAAAGTGTTGCCATCTTGTCCCTATAAACTGTTCTGATTATAATACAGTACCACTAGAGTATAATATTGCTTTAAGTTTCTATATAAAACATAATGAAGTATGATGCCTAACCCAGAACAAGTAATATAATAATAATAAGTAAGTTCTATAATCCTTCAAATGAAATGGAATGGCCCAGGCAACGTACATGGCGTAACCCCACCGACCCCTCGCACAGTGGTTTCCCTGATATGGCCCCTGCATGAACCCCGTCTGGCCTGTTCTTATGTAACTGTATCATGTCTTATGTAATTGTATCATGGATACAAAATAAGGCCTATTGCATCTAGTTTGTTGTACTAGAAAATGAGAGAAACTTAGCTTACCTGTGGGAAAAAAAACATGAAAATATCTTCCGTTAGAAATAGTAGTGAACACACATGTATTAGAGTGGAATGCATATGTGCAATATGAGTTCACCAGAGAATCTTCCTATCATCCTCCCATAGTTTATTCCATTTACTAGACAGGTGTTCGAAACAAGTTTCATGAAAATCCATAATTTGACCTCAAATTACCCCTGATGACCTACAAATGACCTTCACTTATTTTAATAACTATAATGAACACACAGACAAAGCATGAGTTCGATTGAGGTTTTTCCTATCAAGTTATGGTGTTTAATCCATAATTTGAACTCATATGCCCCCTGATGACTCCAAATGACCTGCAAAATTCTACCACCTAGTTTGGATACAATCCAACTTGCGGTTACAAAGTTATTTCAATTCAATGATTTCGGCCTCGAATGACCCCTGTGACCTTTCCAAATGACATTCCAAATTTTCATCACCAAATGGTGATTATATCTGCCAAGTTTGGATATAATTCAACTTTTGGTTACAAAGTTATTCCAAATCGAAGATATTGACCTCAAATGATCTCTGCTGCCTTTCAAATGACCTTCGAAATTTTCTGCACTAAATGGTGATTATATCTGCCAAGTTTGGATACAATTCAACTGACGGTTACGAAGTTATTCCAAATCAAATATTCCTTACCATTTGACCTCATAGCCTAATCAACATTGGTCCGCACCAAAAAGAATAGAGCACACCTTCGCCCCATGATACAACCATACACCAAATATGACATTTATCCATCAGTTCCTTTTTTAGTGTTATCGCGTACCCACGGTGCGAGCGTCAGATAAGATTTTGACCTCAAATGACCCTGATGACCTTCGAATGACCATCATTTTTTGTTGGCACCAAATGGTAAATACATTTACCAAGTTTGGTTATAATCCAACTTACGGTCACAAAGTAATTACAAATCAAATATTCTTACATTTGACCTCATAACCTAATTAACATTCATTAGGTCGGCACCAAAAACAATAAGGCACACCTTCACATCATGATATATATGTACACCAAATATGACAATTATCCATCGGTCTCTTATTGAGTTATAGGCAAGGGCGGATACAGGGGGGCAACTGGGTGCAACCCCCCCCCCCCCCCCCCCCCCCCCC
>JAODUJ010085294.1:0-11667 GCA_027564615.1 Psolus chitonoides | reverse complement strand
ATTTTGAAACGATCTTGTAAATTCCTGAATAATCCAAAGGCCCATATCGAAGTGGGAAAAAAAATCTCGCGGGCCGGTCCAAGAGGGCAGAAGGGGGCGGTAGTCCAGAACAGTTGGAGAACCACAGCACTAGAGCAGTAGAGCAGCACGTCTCGTGAGTGTGGGTATATTCAACAGTTTGTGAAGGATTTTTCGTGTTTGGATTATGTTCTATTTGGAGCGATGAAATGACCTTTATCCAACCTTTAGCATGATCGAAGCTGATGTGGATAAAAGTGTTTTAATTTTGTTTGATGAAGGTTAAATTTATTGCGCGGTAAAAGATCCCGTAAATGTTACGGCATATTACCGGTCGGATGGCAAAGTTGTCAACCACCCAGTACCGTAAGTTCACGGGCGGTCGTAAAAATGACAAATTCCCGTAAAATCACGGGAAATCATATGTGTCAATATGTTTTACGGTCCATAACTGTGATTTTACTCAATTATTGCCGTAATTAGGGCCGCCGGTAAATTTACGGCAAATGGTCGGCAGTGTAGGAAATGGAAAAAAGGCCTATAGGTTATATTTAAAACAGATTGACACCTTCTTTGCATATGTGCCCCGCCCAGATATTGTACCCCCCCCTTCCCTAAAATTCTGATTTGACTATTTCTGGGTCGCCAAAACGAATTATACGGGTTGGGTACATGACCAACTGAAATTTGGTGCGAAAAGGCCTAGGCCCTATTTCCCATTTTCGAGGTCTCACACTTTGTACAATTTTTCACCCCCAGCCTAGCCTTATTTCAATAACTTGATGCAGTCCTCATTTTCTTCTTACAGAGTTGATATAATAATGCAGTGCTGAATATCGGTATTGACCTTGAATTCATGTACGCACTTGCTTGTGCCCACGGCCGTGACTATAAGTGCCGCAACACTGATGCTAATAAAACTGTTGGTACAGTGACTTACATGATATATAGGCTAGTTGAAATACACGACACGTAGTGAAGTTGCCAAAAGCGGAAGTTGTTCCGCACTGAAAACGCATTTCTCATACTTTCATAAACAAATAAATTCACTATTAGCTTCATTTTATTTTGTTTAAGGCGAAAAAAAGAAGGTCCGAAAGATTTCGAAAGTTATTCTTGCATTTCACAGAACATATGACCCGTTTGCCATTGGCTTATGCTACAAGCCGATATAGGTTTACCTACAAATGTAGGGCGCTCTTTCCCATTGCCGATTTCGATAACGTACTTCCGTTACACTTTTTCAGGCGGAGTATCATTCTCCCCTGACATAGTCTCTGCTCAAACTATGACACACAGAAGTAAGAATGGCAATGCATGTCTTTGTTTCTTGATGTATCATTCATGATTGCACATCATATATTTAATACTTCTTGTGTTGAATTAGTAAAGTGCAACACACACACAATTTAACACAAATAATTTGATTTCAAATTATGTGTTTACTATATTTTACAACAAATTATAAAGAACCAGAAAGCCGAAGGGCTTAGTGATTCCTTGCTTGCCAATTGACCAGCTGTATAAGTTCACAAAAATATACTGAATGTAACAAAATATACCTAATTTTGTATAACTGCCAGAGTTAATCTGTGATAACCACACAACATGAAATCTCAATAAGGGAGTATGCACTCGTTTAGGGAATGATGCATATAAGAAGTAAACACACTCTTGTTATGCTGTTTATAAGTATAGGCCTAACCTTTGCCCTCTGCCAACAACGATAGAGGGCTTGCACAGAAGCGTGAAGACAGCGCCCTCCCAGAGGACAAATGTAAACAAAGTAACCCGTGCGCGCGAGGTCCGACCGTACGTGCATTGCATTGTGCGTAGACAGTCCGCACCCTCTACGGTAATTTTTCCATTGCCCCCCGGGAGGGCGCTGCTTGCGTACGTGTGACATCATATGCAAGACCTCTATAGGGATCACGGGGAACATACATACCAAGTATGAACTTGTATGAAATTTGAAGTTGATCTGACCAGGCATGGTTGATTTGGAGTGTTTACAAGGTTTTCAGTCTTTAACCTCTATTGACCTCAGATGACCTCCGACTTCTCCCAAAAACAGTAGATATCATGTTATTATTGGGAAAATACGTACCAAGTATAAACTTGATCTGACCAGGCATGATCGACTTATCGTGTTTACAAGCAAAAACTACAAAAAAATCCTGTCCCAAAGTTCCCAGTTTTACCCAAAAATGAGCCCAGACCAGGCAAACCTCCACCAAAATCAACAGGGCCCCTGTTCGCGTTATGAGAAACCTACATCTCACCAGGTATGGTTGACTTAGTATTAGAGTGTTTACAAGGTTTTCAGTCTTTAACCCCTGTTGACCTGCAATGACCTCTGACCTCTTCCAAAATCAACAAGGATCATGTAGCCTACTCATTAAAGGGAACATACATACCAAGTATGAACTTGATCCGACCGACCAGGCACGGTCGACTTATCATGTTAACAAGCAACAAGTACCAAAAATACCGAAATTTCACAAATGTCCATTTTGGACAAAAAATGAGCCCGGACCTCCACCAAAATCAATAGAGTCCCTGTACTCATTATGAGAAACCTACACCCCAATGTTGAACTGATCCGGCCAGGCATAGTTTATTAAGAGTGTTTACAAGGTTTGCAGTAGTTGACCTCTGTTGACCTCTGCCAAAAACAGTATGGATCATGTACTCAATATGGGGAGCATGCATACCAAATATGAACTTGATCCGACCAGGCATGGTCGACTTATCGTGTTTTCTAGCAAATCGTCACAAACACATACACACACACATACACACACCGTCATGACTATCCCTTGAGACTTCTTCAGCAAGGAATGAAAAAACATAAGCATTGTATCTTCAATTGGGCAGGTGATGATAAATCAGATTGAAAGATTGAACGTTCCATTAAACTTGACTTCGCCTCGTTGAATGGAACGTTCGATCTTTCAACTCATGAAAATATTCGTACTGTTGCACTTATAAACATTCATTATTTGTATACTGATAGGTCTACACAGGGGATTTTCAGCTAATAGCAGTTAGTTAAAGCTACCGATATGAATATGTACACATTAGCCTATAAACTTGTTGTGTAATTCTATGAATAGAACTGACGAACAAAAACGAGAAATAAACGGCACAGTCATTGTATTGCATAATATAGGCTAAAATATAGGCAGTTTGGGTGTGTCAACACTGTCTGATGATTGATGTTTCTCAAAAGTCAAAACTATTTTTTTTAGAGCCAACCCAATAAAACAACAATTAACCCACAGTGACGTTCCTTGTACTGTGTAATGTTGTGATTGCTGTTTACAGTATATTAGCCATTTTAAAATTATCACTGCTGAACTATCGGGGCCTGGACCGATCCTCTTTCATCTGAGGGCTGGGGCCTAACCCTATATACTCATCGACCGGGTCCGGCACTCGGGTCAGGCTCCGAGAGAACCTTGTCCACGTAGCAGTTCTCTCGCGGCCAGGCCGCGGCCTGCCTCCGAGCTCGGGACCGACTGAGTTCGATTGGTTCTCGTGTGAAATCGAATGATCTCATTGAAGGAGAATTAAAATCTGAACTTTAAAAAAAGAAATAATGATGTTAAATGAGAGATTAACACGTGGTGAACATCTTCACCAAATATCATTCCAATTTTTGTTTTATTCTCCGAGATATTCCAGTTTTAAAGTAATAAAAACCAAGCAGGGCGCTACCACAATTTTAATCAACGTTGTGATATCACCTGCCCAGTTGTAATTGGAATGCTTTTGTTTTTCTTTATAATTTGTTGTCGAATATTTCAAAAAGGCATAAATTCAAATTGAATTAGGCTAATATTAATTTGATCTTTGCATGATATACCTCAATAATTCAACCTACACAGGAAGTGTACACTGCAGGTATGTGCATTCACGGAAATTATAGATAAAGAAAACAAAGAAGTCACTGTAAAAAATTCCGGTGGAATTCTGTAGAATTACAGAGAAAAAACAAAGAAATACATAAGATTTACAAAAAAGGTGCTGTCAATCGATTGACAGCACCTTTTTTTGTAAATCTTATGTATTTCTTTGTGTTTTTTTTGTAATTCTACAAAATTCCACCGGATTTTTTTTACAGTGATAGCAATTTCATTTTTGTGGAGTGCGTGGTACTGCCGGTTTTATTTGAATTTTGGTCTCAATACTTTACTGTGTGCTCGTATAGGCTAGCTGTGAATGTGTGTCTGTGGTCACGCGAACGGAATAAGTTGGTTGTATTTTTACTTCGTTCTTGGGTTCTGTGTGGATGTTTTTCGTATTTTCAACTGGTTATGTCATTATTATTAGTAACTGTTCTACATTGTCTTCTACATTGTTAAGTCAATATAGGCTCGTAGAAGACTTCCTTCCACATTGTATATATGCTATTCTAGTGATAAAACAAAAATAAACTAAACCAAACCAAACTGTTAATGTGATGGTAGTTTTGAATGCGTGGGCCACGAAAAATAAGTTCGAAATGAACTCTGTCGGCAGGTTTAATACAATACGGCGAACAAACTACTGAATACAAGCGTATGTTATCAACAACTTCAGCCGATTCGATCCGAAGACATCGGTAGCTACTGGTGCAAGTTTAATCAATTTCATCGTTAGTTAACGGTGCAAGTTATAGCACAGCTCCCGAACCCTATACTGTGCTATAACATCTCCGATAGCTAGAGTTATCAATTATACCACGTGTTATGAGATAACTCAGTTTCACCAGTAGCTACCGCTGTCTTCAATACATTTCATAATACACTTTCTTACACATAAGCCTATACATATACCTACAATTACAATTTTATGATTGAATAATAAATTGAATATATAAAATATAAAATAATAATGACAAATCGGGAAATTATGGGAAATTATGGGGAATTAGGAAACAAATCTAGAGAAATAGGCTACATGGGACTGAGGACTGCGGTCCGAGAATCTTGTCTAAAATCCGGGAGACTCCCGGAGAGTCAGGATGTCTGAGGTACTCGTGATCTGCACTGAGAGGGTTTTTTATTATTAATTTTAAATCACAATTTTAATATATTTACAGATAGCCTATGACCTACATGTGCGTACATAGTATTAGTTCAGTCGTTAGTCGGCAGAATCTTTTATCTTTCTCTCTTCAACACAAACTAATTGAAGGAGCTTAGTGTGGGTATTGTTGCATTGGAAACAGAGAAAAACAATGTGGTTAACATGTCCATGTATACAGTGATATAACACCTCTGTTTATATTTTCGATTCAAGTAATGGGACATGTGGTGAGGGAGAACAGGTATAGGTATGATACATCTTGAATTGTGCAAGGAGAAGGCCTACGGTATTAGTTCTCTATATCGATGATTAGTGATGATCTCGAGCCTGACACAACGACTTCGTTTAGCTTTCCTTTTTAGCGAGCAATATAATCGCTTGTATTGGAGCGGTCTCGTCGAACCTGTCTTGTGGTACCCGTATTACTTACTAGTCATAGGGGCAGGGTGGAGGGCGCCTTCCCCAATTTTTTTAATGATGTGCTATTCCCGCAAGTTGAAGCCATATCATCTATGACATCATGAATGTGCTCATTCAAACATCGTGGGTGCACCCTCAAACAAAATCCTCTGCAGCCGATGCTGTCTGGGCCAACATTTCTATGCGAGAGAATATGATTATTCAAATCATTGATACGTACCCGTACTCATACACCCGTATACCCGTACTCGTTGGAATTACCGTACCCAGGCTTGGTACCTATACTCACTGCCCTGTACTACAGTCGTACTCGTACTATAGTTTCAGTTTTGTGTGTACTCGCTGTCACAACTAAACCAAGTTTAAATAAAAACGTAACTTAGTCCCCTTCCGTCGCAACCCCGGATTCTTCTCCTCGACTATGAATAGTCGCAAAAGACAACTTTTGGACAATTTTAAGAAACAGCGAATCGAATGAAACGACTGAGACGGTTCTGAAAGTTGAACGAATATATTAATAATTATAACTTCTTCACAGGTTTTGATAATTTCACAAACAAGATTATACGGCCAATTTTATCCGCCTAACCATATAGACCATGTCTGGGTCGTATGTGACCCCGGCTCTTCTCCTGGCCACGACACGCTCGAAACTGCGAGTAGCGAAAGGTTAGATCTAGCAGGGAGGTGCAGGAGCGCTGAGGCGTGCCGCTACCGGAATGTCGCGAACAATATGGGCTGTCCTAAGCGCCCCGCTCGGCCATTGTTGCGCGAATTCCCCCTGTCCAATAACAGCCATGGGTTATAGAGTTAAAAGATTACTTTACCTTACGCGAGCCATCTTTACGGTACCTTATGTTGCTTTACTTCTTTCTTGCGTCTTTAAACAGGGCTGCCGGATTCATGCCTTCATTGTCACCTGCCTGTTTCTACTGCCATACAATATATATATATTCCTGGTCAAGCGTCATCCAAACGGAATCGTCAACTTCGTGCCCAGAAACTGAAACCTCCTAGTACGAATAACGAATGATGTTCAAAATCGTCGCCCACAGTAGCGATGACGTATTATCTGTCCTTGTAACAAACAGTCAAACAGTGCCTCCGTCTCTCCAAGATGATGATTAAATTTCCATCGCAAATACATTTTTCTGAGAATAAATTCTCCTCCTTGTTACTGATAGCACATGTTGATTCTGAATCGACAATCACAAATCGAATGAATAATTTTCTCCAAAGTCGTTTCTTTTAAGCCGTCGGGTGAAATATTTCTCCGAAGGGTCATCCCACCGGTCGTGGCGTAATACCAATAATAAATACATTATACTGCCAGCTCTGGAGGATATGATGTCACCTTCTGTCTCGAAATTGTCTAAAAATCCCCCTTTTTGTTGCAATAATTCTCAGAATTCCATGAACGGAACGCGTAGCTGGGAAATCCCCTCTATCGTCACCCGCACACTATATTATACGAATTGGCTGTGTCAACGTCGGGAGTTCCCCGTCTGATGAAATCATTCTCCGTATTTCAAAATCGGAACGTTTACGCTATTGCGAAGTCGGGACATCCCCAAGTAGTAGTTCACTGTCCCGTCTATATAACTTCGTTGTTGCGACACCGGAGATCCCTCACTGCTGCCTAATGTTCTGACTTGTTGGAATTAACCTCTTGCAAAATCCTGGGGAATCCCCAACAGTCTCACGATGGTCGACCTGAACTAATTAATATAGGTCAACCTGTGATACCCGTACCCATACTCACTGGTCAGGACACGTACCCGTACTCACTACCTGGAACTACCTGGAACCAGTAGACTACGGCAAACTTGTAGGTTCTTTAAATCCTTCTATTGTTTTTTGCTTGGGCAGGCGTCGTTGACAGTGGTCATGTGACAGTGGTCATGTTTAGAGCCATTCTTACATCTTAATCATTTTATTCGCAAATTCATATGAGTCCATTACATCCTGTAATGGTTACGTCAACAGGGGCGGATCCAGGATTTTTCAAGGGGGGGGGGGGTCAAGAATATGAAATTGTGTCATGTGTACTCCGCCAGTTATATTCGAGCACGGAGCGCGCGACGTTTTTCGAGTTCAGGATATTGTGAGACCATTAAGCTCTGCGTATGTAGTGGTATAATGTGACCACTGGGGAAAGGTCGACGCAAAGTAAAAGAAGTAAGTAAGTAAAACTGTATTTCTCCTTAAAAGGAAAGTCATGCACTCGAAATACGTTTCGGTAGCTGCGAGCCGGCAACTTGGTATTCACGTTTATAGAAGTTGCTATTGACAATCACTCCAATGTTCAACAATATTGAATTATGCGTATAAAAAAAGTGTAAACAAAATTGTAAGAAAAAGTGGACTTTTTTTCGTGTTCAGGGCATTTCATATAATGATGGCATGCTTCGGTGCCATTGGAACCTTCATTGATGAAAGTGGTGAAGACACAATCATGGTTAACAGTGAGGTACTTGCCACGGGTGCACTGGATGGATTTCTTTCTGGGAACACTACAACTAGTTAAACTGAACGTCTTTATCCATTGCTAGCAACAGCACTTCAAACTTTTCACTTTCCCGGAGAAGCATAGACCCATGCCCGACTCAGTTCGTGGAAATGGGCAGAGCTATCAGAAAATCCTTCAGCAAAAACCATGGACGAAATTGAAATTTGTTGTCAAATTTCTGGAAATGTATGAATCATTCACACAAAAAACAAGAGATGGTGAACATGGTGCAACAGCTGTTGGATAGCCTGATCTGGTGTTTGTCTACAAGCTTTTCAGCAGAGCATTTCGAACAAATGATGTTGACCTGTTCATTTCTGCGCCACTCGAAATTACTACAATCTTCTATGCTACTAACAAGCCGAATTATTATTGATGGACGATGAAATATGCATTGGACCTGATGAACATGGATGATACACACCCTGGAGTAAGACATATACTAGAGAGAGTACCCTATCAGTCCGAAGACCGAGGAACTCATTTAGACATGACTCTGGAGCAGACCATTAATGCAAATGCAGCCTCCAGACTCACAGGGATCAGTGCATTTCAACAAAACATTGAAGCAAAGAACAAATGGGAATACAAGGTAAGCCAGAAAAGCTGTGGTTGATGCGTTACTAGACAAGGCAGGGGTAAAACAAAATGAAGATGTTCACAAGGAACTGGAGGAAAGTCGCAAACGAAGAGACAACTCTGACTTAGAGAACCTCGTTGACAGCATACAGCTTGCCCGTTCAGGATGACAGATCCGGCAAGTTGTACAACATAGCAACAGGAAAGGCAGTATCTAATGATGGCAAAGACAGCCTTTTTAATTAACGCAAGAATGTTCCCAGGATGTATCAAGGTTTGAAAAAAGTATCTCTCGCAGAAAGGTCAAGAACTTCGCAAGTGAAACAATTAAATTCGAAGTCAGTCAAACGGATAACAAGATAGTTTAACTGAAAGCAACAAGGGATCTCTTTGGTTGGTTGGTGTACCTCGCTACTGATATGAACTTAGATTTGCAGACTGTCTTCGCCTATCCTCTTGAACAACATCCACTTGGCATAGCCCATATGGATGGAAAGAGGCATACATCAGTCAAGTCAAAGTGGACAAAGGAGCTTGTTGAAAAGATAACCACTTAACCTCCACAACATGTTGACACCTACATAATTTATGCTATGTACATGATCCGTCTCTAGATTTGAAGAACCTTCCAGGTACATATGAAGGTATAGCCACGCACATTTTGAACCATATGTGTTTAGCACCGGAGGAACAGGACAATAGAGGAGCAAGCGACGTTCACATCATTGTAACTGGAGTAAGTCAGAGAAAACCAAAGGATATGAAACAAGCACTATTCTCAGGGAGCCTCGAGACATCTTTTCTGTCATTCCTAGCCACTGAGTGGAGTCAGGATAAATACTGAGAAGACCTAGATGGACATACATTTTATGTAAGTTGCGGAAAAAATGTTTCTTGTACAGAGCAACAGCACTTGGTGTGAGCAAACCTGCAGTGGATTCAATGAGGAATGAACACATAGAAGCTGACACTAGCATTATCATGCACCTGGCATTTGTGAGTAAACTACACCCAAACGGAGTTGTGGCAATACGCTGCATTGGTACAGATGTGCTCTGCATCCTCTGCCACCACATGACGAGGAGTTCTACTAGAGTGTTTTTGGACACTGGATTTGGGTGGATTTGATGGTAACAACTCAAACAATATGTCAACATTACAACATTAAGTCAAACCCCTGGGCCAACAACGTGTGAGGTATTTTATAATGATAGATAATTGGATCAATTTGACCTAATTTTAGACTTTGCATGCATAAAATGCTTCATTTAGCATTTAGCACTCTTATCAAACATATTTGATGGGTTATTTGTCCAACATGTGGTAATTTTGGCAAATATCTGACGCAACTGCAAATTTACTAGTAGTAAATTAGGAAAAATGGCCGTTTTGAGAGAAAAAATAACAAAGTGTCATCAAATCTTTCATAGTAAAATTTTTGTTTTGTTGTAAATTGTCTTCACATTTGTGACTTGATTTCAAGCAGTCGTCAAAATGTGTGTCTTTTGACCTAAGTAATTTGCATATTGTAAATTTTGATCGAAAAAGGACACAATACAATCAGTTTGAGTGTGATACGCAGTAGAATAACAAATAAATAACCTACAGCAGTTTGTATCCCTCTACCGCATAATTTTAGTCAAAAATATGGGGTCATGAAAAAGTGCATGTTTTTCGGTAAAGCACACGATACAACTTGCAAGACCCTAATGCCCCAGGATAGGCTACACTAAGAAATACAACAGAAATTTTGCAACATACTTAAAGTGGTGTCAGCTCCTGGACTTTATTAATTGCACGGAGAATAAAAGAATCACGGTGTCGGTGTCTATTGGTTTTCAGAAACAGAGGTCTCAGCTAGAGGGTGGCTAGAGTCATTCCATATGGAGTCTGACTCGAACTGGCGAAGGCATTGGTAGACTGAATCAATTGGAGGCTGGGACTCACCAACCACCTTTCTGCTTTCTTTATAATACTGTCGATGCGAATCTCTTATATTTGACTAACGTTATCACCCCCAACAGGCCGAGTAGTATCGCCAAACCCCACAAATAGTAGCACTATAAAAACATTTCAACAATTTCAGGACGTACATTAAAATTGGACATTTTTCTGAGACAGTATAATCTAGAGTTTAACTTTTTTACTAGGACGTCAACATGATCCCCCCTTGTCAATTTGTTGTTTATTACTACCCCAAGGTATTTATAAGAAGAAATACGATCGACTTGACTTATTTGACTTAGAAGCTTAGGCCTTTCGTAGACCCCTTGCATGCACCTTCCGTACGTCGCTTCTCCACTTCCCCCTGTCGAGGGCTCTTCTTTCCAATGTAAGGAGAGGTAGTTCTATATCTTCACGGATTTGGGCTGTCCATCTCTATAATTTTCTTCCTCTCGGTCTTGCTTGAGTGAAATCTTCTGTATAGGGTTTGTACACGAAACCGCACTCCGGTCTTCTGATGACGTGTTCAAACCAGCTTAGTCTACGTGACTATAGTAATAGCAAGGATAGATCTAAGACATCTCATCTCGAATAATTTCAGTTTCTTGTGACCTCAGATATTAGAGTCCACGTTTCCGAAGCATATATGGCAATAGGCAGTATAATGTAAAGTAATGTGAAGACAGATTTTGAGATGATTAGAAATATAATTTCTGTCCAAAAATTATTTTACGCAATCTCCCGAAAGCTGAGGCAAGTCTAAGTTCTCATAACATCAGCAGAGGTGTCTGGTACTACACTACCGAGGAAACAAATTATTGGACATGATCCACATTTTTACCGTCTATCACAATACTGTCTGATGGTGTTGATATGATTTTGCATTTACCTCCGTTTATTTTCATACCCTATTTTTTGCAGGCCCTGTTCTAACTCCCCAGAAGAAATCTTTAGTTTGTTGAATATGGTTGATATGAGTGATGTGTCATCTGCGTATCTGATGTCAACAGAAAGTGTCTCTTTCAGCTGCAGGTCTCGGTCTAAGCTGTTCAGTTCTTTTATGACAAATTCCAGAAATATGTTAAATAGTGTCGGTGAGAGAATACAGCCCTGGCGCACGCCTA
>JAODUJ010085183.1:0-11667 GCA_027564615.1 Psolus chitonoides | reverse complement strand
AGGTGTGGCTTGTCAATCGCGCTGATCTCGATCTGCTGCATACCCACGCTTGTGTGGGGGATGAGCTATACCAATGATCAGGGGTATTATTGTAAAGCGCTTTAAGGCCGTGCTTTAAGGCATAAGGCGCTATATATATCCGCAGTATTATTATTATTGTAACCATGCCAGATCAAGTTCAAATTTTGTGGGTATGTTTCTCATAATCAGTACAGGGACCCTTTTGGTTTTGGTGGAAGTCAAAGGGTAAGCCAAGGTCAGCAAAGGTTGGACACTGAAAACCATGTTTAGGTTTACAATGCGTAGTGATTTTCATGCCACACTTTCAGTCATTTTACAATCAAGGAATCGCTAATCCTTTTGGATTTCTGGTTTTTGTGGGCGAAGTGTCTGAACCATTAGCTCCGCTGGGGCGAAATTGCAGACCATTTAGGCTTGTGTGGGGTGAAGTGTCCAGACTGTGATGTCCCAGGCTCCTGCAAAGATTCCATGTACCTTATGCTGAATATTCCCGCCCGATAGTCCAGGAGAAATTGAGATGAGAAGCGTCTCAACAGGGCCCTTACAGGCATGAATAAGGCTTCGAGAGAAGGCCTTAGATACGCCTCAACCCCGATGCTTTTTTCAAAAATCCTGACAAAGGCGTATGAACTTGCCAATTCATTTTTGCCTCACCCTGAATGGTATTGAATGGTGTCAAATCGTCCATTTGGAAATTCTCAGTCCGATTGGTTTTGGATATCCAGTTGGATTCTTATTGGTACCATTCGGAATTGCCAAAAATCCAGTCTAAACTATTTGCACATGGAACCACTCAAACCACTTGCGAATGGTCTCGAGAGAAT
Organism: Psolus chitonoides; assembly: GCA_027564615.1. Classification (NCBI taxonomy): domain Eukaryota; kingdom Metazoa; phylum Echinodermata; class Holothuroidea; order Dendrochirotida; family Psolidae; genus Psolus; species Psolus chitonoides. Next base: position 10,822 of record JAODUJ010085183.1, on the reverse strand, counting down.
TTGACCCTGGGGTTGATAACATTCCTTCCTGTTTTTGTTCCACAGGTAACAAGTTTCTTCTAGTACAATCATTTATGCGTTAGACCTTACTTTAGAGCTGGTATACCACCGATTTGAATGAGTAGCTAAACCACAGGGTTTTCTCTGACGGTAAACCCAAACCAGAACTCATATCTACGGTCATATGCCTTTTTGCACTTCCCATGACATCAGCAGTCGAAAACTATAAAGATTGGAGTTATAGAACTTGATATATGTGTTAACTACTAACATAATTTTCTAGTTCTCTAGGTCGGGCTAAACCCATGTGATTTCCCTCATGATACACCAACTTTAAGAGTAATCATATCCCGAAGTAATTTTCTTCATACCTTCAGTGACATGCTACAGTCACATAGTAGCCTACAAATGGAGGTTTTAGACAGCCATGATGGGTTCCAAGGGACCGATGTGTGGCACGTCTAGTACGATTATCCATGGGGGTAAGGGTTGTACCAGAGGTCAGGGGGTCTTTCCAGGCATAAACTTATAGCAATGGATATATAGATATATATAGATATAAATATATATATATATGTTGGGGGTAATCAAGAGGGGATACAAGATCGAATTCATGTCATTACTATGACCGTTATGTTGTACATAAGTATTCGTTTTGAACAGCACCCGACAATTAGATACAAACCTCCGTAGTTGACTCGGTTGAAACTGGCGAATATACCATTCAGATTTCCCAAGGATTTGAAGGTCAGGGTAATGTAGTTTCAAAGACGGTTTGGGAGGTTGCCGGGTGGATTATAGCGGCCATGGTGTACCTTTTAAAATCATTCATTAATTAGTCATCCTCCAGGCCAGGAATCCCTGGGAGACCTTCTTAGAGAATAACACATGTAGTTTTTGGGGTGCATTCCTTTAAATGACCGTTAGGAGTTACCCTAATAGGGAGGGACCAGTCATAGGTTCTTTATTGAGGACTGGAAAGATTTCCCTAAGGAAATAGATCATAGGACGAGAAAGCAAGTTTGATGAACCAGATGTTGGCATGCTAGGCAGGCTCGATTGACCATGGAGGTAGGGCCCAGACCTAAGAACGTGTAGGCGCAAACAATCTCCACAAGTTCAGTGGGCTGGAGGTCCCCTAATTCAGTAGTCCTTATGGACGAACCCGCTTATTAGGTAAGAAGAATTTTGTAGGCGATGACTATGCTCAAGGGACTATAAAGATCAATGGAGAGTGGAGGCACGCTCAGTCATAGGTAGCATACTGGTTCCGAATTATGCCATAATGTACGTATTAGCAGCAGGCCAGGTTACCGGCGGGGTGCCCAACCTTTAGTTTGCGGCATACCGCCCGGTGAGGACATCCTGCCGTATCAGTGAGGTCGAGTGCACCAGCAAAATTAATAAAGTTCAAAACTGGCCGCAAAAGTGTAACGCGTGTAATACCGAAGACAAGTCACGCAGGCTTTATCTTGAGTGGGCGCACTGAGTATTTGATAACGCGCATGAGCATAAGAAACAGTGCACTGCGTAACAAGCAGACTGGCCTTGGAATAAACATAAAAGTGTCTATACATGCTGTCATGCAGTCAAACATGGGGATCCCCATTGGCGATGCGCCCACACGCCCTCGTCAAAAACGTTACATAGCGACATACAGTAACGTATCGGAATTAACTGTCGTATCTTGCCGTAGAGGACTTGGGTTACACTCACATCAATCCACTGCGCTGTGTCTATGTCGGCAGTAGTGTAGCCTTCAAGGCCTACTACTATTAGTGTTCAGGGCTATAGGTACGCGACACACCGTATCGCCGTAATACTAATATAGCCTAGACTACAGTCAAGTTCAACAACTTCTCTAGGGTCACTAAAGTAAAGAGATTGGTCTATTTCACAGTAGCGTAAGACTGTATCATCCCAATCCTAGGCCTAGGGTAGCCTAGCATAGCTTAACACTAACCGTAGCATGTGTACATGTGTACATAGCGTAATAGACCATTTCCATTCTTCACATAGGCCTATAGCAAAATGCAAAGGTTAGCTCGCGCAAGGCACTGTGGGAGGCATCACAGTGGTGAAGTCAGGGTTCTAGTGTGTTCTCCAAATCGAAGGCTTCTACGCGCATATCGAGTACCTTATAGGCGAAGAATATAACACACCAATTTTTCTTTACTGAGCCACATTAGGGTGAACATGGCGTCAATTGTGTCACGGTTTTCAATGCAAATCTCAGTGCAGAGCGATGCCATTAGTCTGGAGGAGATTATGACGGCCATTTACCCTGCTTCGAGGAGTATGTTGTCTCGGTGGTTGATCAACTTGATCAAGTCTCACACTCAGACGGAGAGACGGGGTTCGGTCGAAAAAGTAGGTTATCTCAAGGGATAGTCATTTTGATAAAGCCTCTCACCCAAGAGGGAGAAGCGGTTCAAGCACATTTGTACAGGACATGCCACATCCAAGGCGTGGTCCGGTCACGTCAGCCTTGACGAGATTACGAGAGTGGGCGCATGGAAGACTCCATCCTCCTTTGTGTCCCACTACCTTACGGATACAGTCTCAGCTGAAGGGAGCTTCGCAAGGGCAATTTTACGGGTGCAGGAGTTCCGGTCCCCCCACCTTCTTATCCGCTGTATCACGTCTGCGACATTAGGCTAGAAAAGGGAAGTACAACAGTACCATAGATTTCCCAGAATCCCCCCCCCGTTATGGAAATCTATAAACGTTGTACTTACCTTTTATAGCCGCCCTCTCGCCATCCCCACTCCGGAACTCCCCATAGAGTTTGGACACCTAACTGAACATTTTACTAACTTGTGACTCTCAGGAAAGGGATACTTGAACTTGTTGGTGAACTGACTACAGTCACCTTTAGTACCCGTTTCTTCTTCATTTTGTGGACGTCCTAGGGTTTTAGATTTGATTAGCCAGTTAGGTTTGTTGCTAATTGACATCCCAGGTTCATTCACTCTACATGTAGCTTTATCTGTGATTCGCAGACATACTCTCTACAGTCAAGATAGGTTTCAGAGAGTAGTCGGAACAGAAAGAAGTTTAGCACTTCTTCAGAAACTAGTGAGTTGAGAGTTTAGTCGGAGAGTGTCTACACTCATCAAAGGGGTTTTCTCCTTCTACCGGCTTTTCAAAGGCGGACGAGCTTGCATCTACAGTGGATTGGACGTGAGAGTAGTGTTAAGTTAGGTTTCTTTCTTCCTCTTTCAATCTTTTCTCACCACATGGTACATCACCTTACCGCCCCATCCACGTTACCCATTTCACTCTCGTCTACCATTTTTGGAAGGACGAGTTGACCACCTCTTTGTTTGAAGCATGCCAGACAGGTAACACAATAGGCTAAGATACTGCGACATTAGGCTATAAAAGGTAAGTACAACACTTATAGATTTCCATACCAGGGTGGTGGGGGGGGGTTCTGGGAAAACAGGCCGAACTCTATGTACTCTTATGTATTGGCTTCAAATATGTTGGATTCATAAATAACAAACATTATATTTTTTTCAGGCAAATTAACGGAGGTTGCAGAAAAGGAGATTAAGGGAGCACCTTACTCAATTGTGAACTTTAATGGGAAAGTCTTAACATCAATAAATAGTATTGTGAGTATTAATTGCCTGAATATTTGAGGCGTGTTGAAATAGATGCCTGAACATTCAATTCATTAGATATCAACATCTTATGATTTTACTAAAAATAATTATTTTGGTAGAAAATATTGATTTATGATCTTTTGAGGAAAGGGAAATTTTGATTTCAAGATTTCTGGAGTTGGCAGCCTTACACAATAGACTTTTCTCTTTCTGGAAATGTTTCCAGTCACAGAATAAATGCATGATATGTCTCAGCACATAGGTGGGCAAAGTGCAGCCCTTTTGGACACGTGCTGCCTGACGGCAATATTTTTCGACGTGTAGAATTATTTCAAGAAAAATATCTGTGCGGCTTGTCTGCTATCTTCTGGTAGAAATGCAAATTATAGTACTATTTTGCATTTTACCCGAGGATGCTCGATTACATCAAACTTTCTCAAGAGAAGAGGGCACCCTTAGACCCCCCCCCCAGGATGCAGATCACTAACCCATCATACAGCCCCCTTGTTAATTAAACAAATCAATGTGGGCATTTGATTAATTTTGGTGCCACTCCCATCCCTAGCAAAAAAAAAATTACGATGAAGTTGAACCTTTTCTATTTTTCGTTATCAAGCTTTATCGTGTGCAGTCTGAACAACATTAGTTCGATGTTATGAACTAATCGTAAAACAAAATTTGTCCACATATTTGAAAAACAATAACTGTGTACAACAATGTTAAAGAAATCAGCAACACCATGTGGTGTTATCATGTATAGTCATCTACTTCCAAAATACTGCCGATCGGTGGTGTTCCTGGTTACTAACCCTCTCTGATCTTACCGTTATACACATGGCCACCCGCTGAAATAAAATAACCCCCGGGGTACTTGGACACACCACTCTGAACCACATATGTTAGTGGCTATTCTATCTCAGCAGGTGGCCAGTATCATCAAGAGATTGGTCATGTGACCTATAGGATCAGTGTTGCTGGTGGCTCTTCCAACTTTAATAAAGTTTATGAAGTGCAAACATGGGTTCCATTGGAAATATTTTGTCACACTTTCAAAGGCTCTCCAGGATCTCTTCAGTTGAATCTGGGCTCGCTCTGCTGGATCACAATAAAACCATGTTTATCCGTTTCCTCAGGTTAGGCTTCCAACCGAATGCTGAACATCATTATGGCCAAGAGAGAGGCACGATGGTATAGTGGTTGGAGTACTCCGGACTTTCAATCCAAGTATCTGGAGATTGGGTGTCAGTCTCACTGATCAGTGTGTTGTGTAGATAGGCAAAAGCGGGCTCTCTCTCTCACTGTACCTCCTCTCTCCACCCTGGTGTTATAAATGGGTACAGTGGCCTCAGAGGGTGGATGGCTCAATCGGTAGAGCTCCGGACGGAAAGATTGCGAGATCGAATCCTCCTTGGACCAGCTTTTTCCTTGTGTCTTTAGTTAGGCAAGGCACTTTACTGCGATCGCCTCTCTCCACCCAGGTGCAGATGCGAGGTAACGGACGGGGGCGCCACTGCATTGACTGCCAGGGGTGTAATAGTTAGCGCACATGCCCCTGGGGTGCCGGCACGGTCTTCAACAGGTTACCAATGACCAGGGGTAATATCTGCAGAAGGCGCTATATAAATGACAGATACTGTTATAATATAAGGTTATTGGGTCAGGGGCAGCGTCTTAGCCAGAAATTTCAAATAGGGCATCCCATCTGTTACTGATTGCTCAGAAGACTATCCATCTGGCGCCGAAGGCGCCAGTGCGAGCGCGAAGCGCGAGCCTATAACGGGTGGGGTCCAGGGGCCCGCCTTAGGGCCCCTGGAAGCCCAGCCCCTATCAATGGTTTTTTGACACAATTGGGGTAAAAAGTATGCTCAGAAAGCTGTGAAAACACCTAAGCCATCATGAAATCTGAAAATGGCTACCACTGGAGCTTTAACGACACCAAGGGGCATACTTAAAAAGAATTTTTTTCTGGCGTCTCAAAAGCCGTCCCACTTAAATTCGGCCGTCTTTCATTTCGATCTAGCCGTCTCAAAGACGGCAGGACGCATCGCTAGCTAAGACGCTGGTCAGGGGTGGCCATCTTGTGGCCCATTGGCTGAATGTGTCCAGCGGGCTAAATGTGGTCTATGGCAATGTCTCATTACAAAATGCATGTGAGACCAGTGATGTTTACAAATCGTGGTGCCCGATGCAAACCAGACAAGATTCCGCAAACCAGACAAGATTCCAGAGTACAGTTTTCGGAATTTTGTTTTATAGAAAAGTTAAGTACTTGTATTCGATTGCTTTACTGTATTCTTTCTGTACCTTAGGTTAGGTTATATGAGTGGACGGCAGAACATGAGCTGAGAGTGGAGTGTAGTCACTATAATAACATATTGGCCTTGTATCTGAAGACAAAGGGAGACTTTATTATCGTAGGAGATCTGATGCGATCTATCAGCTTGCTGGCCTATAAACCCATGGAGGGAGAATTGGAAGAGGTTAGTGGTTAGATTTGAGGGGAGGGGTTTGTGTGGTGTGCTTTAAGGGGGTGGTTGATGTGTCGCTAGGGAGATGGATCATACGCATGTTGTATTGGTGTCTTTAGACAGAGTGATATTTATATTTGTTGAGGACCTGATACGATAGGTCCATGAAAAGAGAATTAGGTAATGTTAGTGATTATTGAGGAAGGATGGTTTGGTGTTGTGGGTAGGGAGGACATTGTTGTTGTGTGACTTGGGAGGAGAAGAATGTGTAACATAGGGCCTTGTATCTTAAGACAAATAGTATTAAAATTTGCTTTAATTAAAGACAGTCCCACGAGACCTTGGAGGTTGGAGGTCTGTTCTCCAACAAAAGAACATTCCTGTGGTTACTACTGGTAACTGGAGAATGAAATTGTACCATAAAAAGTCCTAAATGTGTTTGTATTATGCATTCTGTTTCCCTACTATCTAATGACGTTTTGACTAATCCTTTTGATCAATGTTTTGTTGAATTCTTTAATAACTAGGAGTAAGACATTTTGACAGGATATTGTTTTCAAAATATTATTTGTTTTCTTCTCTTTGATTATATTTACCTCATTTGGAATAGAAACGTACCATATCGGATCCACTCAGGCCCAAATATTCACTATTAAACCAAGTTATTCCGTTAGCCGATTAGTTTAAATAATATTCACCACTTACATCGGGAGCTCCTTACCTTCTGGACACTAATACTCCAGCAGTTTCAGTGCCAAAGGCATCTAATCACACTTTAACTACCACCAACGCTTTTCACCACGATCGTGGCGTTACACCTGGCCGACACCACTCGGCCACCCCGAATGCTCGATCACGTCATCGTTTTCAGTGTGCAAAGTTGTGTTGGTTGACCACTTTGCAGTCGGTAACCAGTTAGTTTGTTAATCTGATTCACACGGAGTTTCGAAGGGTGGAAAGGTTCCTGTCGGTAAGCTTGTTCCTTTTCCTTTCGTTTTGGGTGGTTTCCAGCCTGGCCCTGGGGCGGCGAGCCTGGGTTTGGCCGTTTTAAGTTGACAGCCTCTGACGGGTTTGCCGTCTCTCAAGTTGTACAGGTTTTCCCATTGACTTCGTTAGGGGCTCCTCCCGTTTGGGTGGTCGTATCTTGAGAGGGGGCTAGTTCCCCCTTCCCCGTCTGGTTGGGAGTAGGCCTATGTTTTCCGCCAGGGTCTGGCGGTTCGTTTAAGCCATTTCCCGGAAAGTTTGGTGTATTTTGGGCCTAGTTATCGGTTTGGGCAGCAGCCATTTCCTATTGACTTAGTGTGTGTTTAGTTTACACGCTGTAGGTATAGAGGCTAAAGTTAATTGGACCTGATAGCTCAAGTGTGTGTGTCGGGCATGTCTGGTGTTGCCTAAGCCCCGCCCATTCTATTTTTAGTACCTACGGAGGATTTGTAGGGCCGTTTGTTTACGTTGGGTTTTGTTGCCCGCGGGTATAGCTATGGAAGGAGCAAACAATTTTTGGTTTCGCCCGGTGTGGTTTTAATTGCTCTTTCGATTGAGCCAGGTTTGGAGTGATGACGTCATCACTCGGTGGCGTGCGAGAGCCTCAAAGATAGAGGTCGCGGCAGAGGGTGCAGCTTTGCGCCCAGCCCCCCCTGGGGGTTACATCGTCGTAGCCTGGGTAGAGGTTAGGTCAGTCTTAGGCTTTCCCTGTCATGTGTGTTTGGAGGCGCCCAGGCCCCCGTGGACCGTAGTTGGACCGTAGTTTGCTATTTTGCCGTTTTCTCACTAACGGAGCGTCCTAGGCACTTCGTTTGGGGGATAAGTTAAATTTATTTTCATGTTATGTTTCCCGTCCCTTCCCCCTTTCGAGCCTAGTGTGTTGTCAGGGGCTCAAAAAGGGGGGGTGGGGTGTCCTCTCGGGGAAGCTATATTTCCCGTCCCTATCCCCCTTTCGAGCCTAGTGTGTTGTCAGGGGCTCGAAAAGGGGGGGTGGGGTGCCCTCTCGGGGAAGCTTGGCTTCCACCTTAGACCTAACCCATTATTTTTTCACTTTCTCCTTTCTTGTGACAGTTAGTTCGACGAACAGAGAGGTTTGACCTGACTTCTAGTGACAGTGGTATACGTAGGCGTCAGTGTCGGGATTGTACGTGAGCTTTGTGTTGTATTGTCGTAGGTCCTCTAGCTTTGGGGCCCCGATAAGGCTCTGATTCTGGTTAGACCCATAACTGGTAGAGTCAGGTGCGACAGTCCGTGATAAGACACCCGTACCAGACTCGTCGTTCTTTGAGCGGCATTATAAACCCAGTTCTATCTGGGTGGGTGGTTGGTTTAAGGAGTCAGGTGCGACAGTCCGTGATAAGACACCCGTACCAGACTCGTCGTTTATTTGAGCAGCATTATCAACCCAGTTCTATCTGGGTGGGGGGTTAGTTAAGGAGTCCTGTGCGACAGTCCGTGATTGGACACCCACCCGTACCAGACTCGACATTAGACCCAGTTCTATCTTAGTGGGAGGGTGGTTTGAGTTCACAGGCCCTGATCGCGGTCTTGGATTGTTCGGTTCCGTCATGTCGGATCACGCCTCGACAGGTTCGAGTTCTCCTCCCCAGAAGGATCAGTCTTCGGTCTCCCCCCCCCTCAGACCTCGGTAGCACCTGAGGCTACCCCCGCAACCCGGTTTCGGTGGCCCTTGCAGGACCAGCCGGGGCGGTGTCGACGGCCCATAACCCGGGGCCTATCTATTCAGGAGCTCATGTGCCTCCGCCCGGGTGGCCTTACCAGGCCTTTGGATTGGCTGGACCTAGTTCAGCAGGGGGTCTACAGTTTCCGCCGGGATTTCCGGGGGGTTTCCCCCTGTGACCAGTGCGCCCCGGCAAAAAGGCGAATAGAAAAAGCATCGTCGCTCGCCCTCCCCGTCCTCTTCGTCCGAGGAGGTCGAGAGGAGGAAACACCGACGGTCCCGGACAAGGGTTCGGCGTCGTGGCGAGGAAGCTTGGTGCCTACCGACCTCGCATCGGCGACCCAGAACAGGTAGCGTCGGATACCGATGGGATTGGGCGTTTGGCCTCCACCGAGGAACCTCAGGAGGAGCCCTCCACGTCCGCTTGCTCGTGGCGGCGTATCGACGAGCGCGACTCCCTTAAAGCGCCGCGCCCTTCCCCTTGCTTGGTCCTTCCGGGGGAAGTCTGGGACAGATGCGCTAGTATAGCGGCTCGTCCAGGCTCCTCTTTTCCTACCGAGGAACCCCATGAGGAGCCCCCCACGTCCGCTTGCTCGTGGCGGCGTATCGACGAGCGCGACTCCCTTCAAATGCCGCCCCCTTCCCCTTGCTTGGTCCTTCCGGGGGAAGTCTGGGACAGATGCGCTAGTATAGCGGCTCGTCCAGGCTCCTCCTTCCCTAAGGATCTAGACCGCATGATAAGGGTGGACAAATCTCAGTACGAGTCGCTTATTCGCACCACACCTCTCCGCGGATTGTCCCGGCCGCGGAGGGTGCTCCCAGTTCGTACAGATTGTTAGATGGGGCCCGAGAGAGGTCCGATAATGACTTCCGGGCATTTGATCGTTCGACGCGTTTCGGCCTTAAGCTCTCGGCCCTACAGCTCCTGATATCAGAGTGGCTAGTGCGTGCCTCACCCGAGGCGGAGACGAGCATGAGGGCTCTAATGTGCCGCACCCTGGCGTCTCTCGCACGTAGTAGCTGCGACGAGTTCGGGAGGGTCGCCGCCCGGGCTTCCGTCCTCCGACGACGCAATCTGCTGCCGACGCTGGACATGTCCCCAATAGCGGCGGGAGAGCTCTCAGCGGCCCCGCTTTTGGGAGGCGACCTCTTCGGAGGCAAGTTCCAAGCGGTCCAAGCAGGACGTCACCCACCTCGAGAATTTTAAGAAAACGTCCCAGCTTCCCTTTCGCCCCCTGCCCCAGGGCAAGTCAGGATCTGGGGCCACTAGAGGTAATGAGCCCTCGTCGTCAGGGCAGTCTCGGAGGGGCCGCCAAGGCGGGAGGGGCCTAGGAGGTCATCAGAATCGGGCACGTCAGGGGCCACCGACTTCCTCGCCACGGCCCCTCGGGGGCGCGGTCGGGGTTCATTTCAAAGAGGCCGATGACGGTCTGCCTCCCCCCTTCCGGACCTCCTAGCGTCGACCCCGACAGTGGGTGGGAGGCTCCGGAATTTTCCGACGCATGGGAACGGATCACCAACGATCGTTGGATCCACTCCACAGTGTCAAAGGGCTATCGGCTGGAGTTCACTCAGAACCCACCGTTCCAGCACCGAGTTCGGACGACCCCGGTACCACGGGACCTTACTCGGGCGACAGCCCTACGGGAGGAGATTCGCCAGCTCAGTCTGAAGGAGGCGATAGTCCCGTTAGGACAGGGGGAGAGTCCAAGGTTCTCGTCGATCTTCTTTCTGGTGCCGAAAAAGAGATGCCAGTGGCGACCGATTCTGAACCTGCGCCCCTTGAACCAGTTTGCCCGACCACCCAGGTTCTGGATGAAGACACTCTCCGTCATCTTGGCCCAGCTGCGGGCGGGGGACGGGGCGTCTTCCGTCGATCTGGCGAACGCCTATCTCCACATCCCAGTTCACAGGGACTCCAGCCCGTTCCTCTATTTCCGGTTCGATGGGGTTTCGTACCGGTTTACGGCGCTTCCTTTTGGCCTGTCGACAGCCCCACGCTCCTTCACCAGGGTGACGAGAGCCATGGTGGCCTGCTTACGACGGCGGGGGGGGGGGGGGGGGGGGGGCCTTTTCCC
>JAODUJ010085073.1:0-11668 GCA_027564615.1 Psolus chitonoides | reverse complement strand
CCCTGTGTGACATCATAGACCTGCTAAAAGTCCCCTACTTTTTCAATTTAGAAATCTTGATAGCTTGAAAACTAAACGAGATTTTGGAATGCAATTTTTTGGTAAAGTACTTGTATTTGATTGCTGTACAACATATCTCTTCGAAAAATTTGTCTTCAGTTCCCCTCTGAGGTGTCATTTATAGGCATGTAACTGAGTGGTCCTGGACCACAAATGGAACATGAAGGGAGATTATATTTTATAACTAGCAAATAGTATTTTTTGTGTGAGAATATACTTAAAGGCCTTTATCTCTCACCCTGAATAAGCCAGACATCTGCAGTACTGGTCAGCTCAATTAAATGAAACTGTGTATGGGACTTTGACCAATAGCTTACAGAATATAGCCTCCTGTAATGTGAACCTGAGAAATGGGTCCTCATCCAGTGTCGGATGTAGGGGGGGGGATTTAACCCCCCTAGAGATTTTTTGGGTCGATGTTTTTTATGTTACGCTAATTGCCGTAGCTACACCCCTGCTTGCAAGTCCTGGGAAGTGTCATTTCCAGTGATTGGGAGGTATTTTTAGCCAAACATTTCTGTGTGCTGCTCCCCTCAGATAGTGTCACTGCCTTTCGATTTTCAAAAATTGGCAAGTCCACTTCCCCCCCCCCCCCACTTGAAAAAATCCTTGATCTGCCTGTGTTAACCCTTCAGTGCACATGCAGCGCCAATTTCTCAGGGGGGATTTGTCGGGATAATGGCTGAAGCATAGCTGGTATCAGGCCCTTTTGTTTGCCACATTAGAGCAGTTTTAGGCCCCCAGCGATTCTGCATCCCCCTCCTCAAAACGCCCGGTACGTAGCGCACAGTGATGAGCCCGCATGTCCAGGTGAAGAAGAGGGTGCGAATGGTACCCAGATGTGCTCTTAATAGGTGACGAGAGGACAGAAGAAAGAAATTGCTAGTGCCGGTAAATTGAACTTTAAATGACCTCAGTTAGGGCAACACATACCCAGGGGCATATCCAGGGGGCCACCCCCCTTCCAAAGTTTTTGTTGCTATTTTTGATCTTCAGAAAAAATGAAGAGGACTTGAAAGGGAAAAATTAAAGAATGATTGATGCTAGTATGGTCTGGAAAGTGTTACAAGAATGAGAAAGTTAGCTAAAACCCCAAAATTGTTGGTGCCCTTCACATGCAACTTTCAACAGCACTGTTTCATACTATTGTTGGTTCTTCAGTATTCAATGCTGGACCTTTTCTATGAATATACCAATATAGATATTTACCAATATATCGCAACCAATTACAATCCTGCCCCTCCTACCTCATCACGCTCCAGTGATGTAGCCAGTAGGGGGAAGGGGGGCATAGTTCCCCCTCACAGAAATTTTTGGGGGCGAAATGGGGATGATGGCAAGGAAAATTATTGCTTGGAAATTTTGTTTTGCCCCCTAAAATGGGGACAGAAATTTTGTTCGCCCCCTCACACTGAAAAGTTGGCTACGCCACTGTCACGCTCCCTCCCCCTCGAGCCCTTCAACAAAGAAGTACATTTCTGTGTTCTCCACAGTTACATGCACAGACTGTTAAAGCAATTAAATATCAGTTAAGGTCATATTTTGGTTGTCATTTATCTCAGTTTTGGTGAGGGTGTTTTTCAAATACCAACATCTTGTAAGTTCTGACCCAAGGGTACCCATGGGAGACCTAAAACTTTAATCATGGGCATCAAAGATTTCATCAGTTGCTGATCATATTCTGCTTACCTGACTGTAGTTTGACCTGTAAGGGTGTGGAATTAAAGTAGAGAGCATCACTAAAATTAAACCAGCAGTTTGAACTTATGGAAATCCATTCATTCAAGAAATCAAGAATCAATAAGGCTACAAATCATTTTTTTTCCCTTGAAAAGTAAAGCCAGCCTCACACGTTGCGATTTTTCTCGAAAATCGCACAATTTTTTACGGTACAACACAATATAGCCTATTGTTATAGCGTGCGTGTTACAATATGTTACAACAATATTTTGTTGTGTCGTAGCATATCGCAAGTCATCGTAGCCGATCTGAAGGTTTGAAACTTTGTGACTTACATGGAGAATCGTAGAGAATTGTGTCCTGTCGTAACGAATCGCACTGTATGCGGCTGTTTTGCAGACAATCATAACCAATCACTGACAATCGTGGGTTATCAGTATCTCCGTGCATGCGCAAGAAGTTGCCATTCTGACAGAAACACATACACGTCGTGTCGAAAAAAAACCCATATCCAGTCATACAGTGTGAGAGGTGTTTACTTTATGATTTGCTCAACAGGATTTGCTGCAACAACGCACCGTCCATCTCGTGTCGTATCATATCGTACAGAATCATAGCTAAAATTGAAGCGCGTGACGCCGTCTCAACACGGCATAATATTTAGTCGCAGTTACATCAACTATATAATTCAGGAATAATTTTCAGAAGGAAAAGTGTTATATATATCCTTATTTTTTGGCAGACTACTTCACAGAAATGGTAAAACCACAATCTTTCCATCTCATCCTTTCAGGGGTGGCAATTTGTTTTCAATATTGGAGGGAAATTGATGGTTTTCCCAAACGCTTTGAACATTTGTTTGGGTCCAGGCACGAAGCCCATGGAAGCCAAGCAATTTGGTGTAGGCCTACTCTAATGGTCTCAGATCGCCTAATTGTAGCCGAAACACATGTGCCCGTGGCGTGCCAAAAAATGTTCATAAATTCCAGCCATATTTCTCAAGAAATTTCACTTTCCTAGCAAAAAGTAACACTTTCTCATATATTCTTTACCCAAGGCCGAAATATTGAGGGGGACAGCCCCCCCCCCCTGGTTGCTGCCCATGCATCCTTTTGTCCTACAAGAAAATTCTTTGTTTTTAAACTGAATATGTTTGATTTATTACTGCAGGCCAACAATAATGTGGTGGTATCCAATAAGGCCGATATAAACTTGTGATTCCAGGTTTAAGCTAAATAGGCGGTGGTGACTCTACATCATGCAAAATTCTGAACCGGCATCCCAATGAAAATCTCGGCCAATCGGGAGGCGGCTGCTCAACTTTTTACAAATTGATTCACAAATTTTGATAGTGAGGTTGTATCCCCCTAGCTTTTGAGAATGGAATGATGCCCATGGGAACCCACTCAAATTTTCAGGTGTCCCATTTTCGGGCACTTCCCAGAGTTTGATGACTTGCTCTTTATTAATGTTTTTTCAGGTATACAGCTGATGTGGTATTTCAGACATGGTGCTCCTTTAATCTGCCCACTGATATCCAATAACTGATTATTGGCATAATACTGCTACACCAACAAATATGAAGCCACAAACTGTGAAATTGATATGGTTAGCCAATAGTTAGAGGTCAGAGGTTGTGAATCATATTGCATCCTTGCATGCTGTTTTACGGAGGAGGCATTTCTAGCTAGATTCCAGGTAGTAAACTGGGATAGTGTGTATTAAACTGTAAGTGGCTCTCCAGCTAAGTTGCTGGTCTTCAGAGAACACACACTGTTGATAGGATCTTTCATAATTATTCCTACTGTACTGTGGAAATTATTTTTCGTGCTTCTGCGTTTGTGTAATAGTTACCGGTATACCGTATACAATTATAACATATGACATGGTGTAGGCTGGTTGGCTGATAATTGTATACTACTAGCATTATTATATACTAATCACCAAAGATGATTATTAGTCAATAGCGATATCATCACCTATTGCTGTATATAGTGTTGGATCGGCAAGTCTTTCGTCAAAATTGTTTGGAACCATGGTCCATGGAGTAAGAGGATACCTATCGATTTTGCTTTTGCTTATTCTGATTTCTTCATCATCTGGACTTGGAAATTGTATTGTGTGCCAGTCTATTGTGCAGGGTTTAGTTGGCTATAGTGTACTACTGGGACCACTAGATCAGATGTAACAAATACTTTACTGGAATACTAGATATGACATACTTTAGTGCAGTGTTACACGGCTCATGGGTCCGCAGCCCACTATTAGTGTTCTCACTCGTCTGCCAAAATATAATGGTGGTCTGCGAAATGCTCTGGGTCCGCAAAATTTGTTTTGGCCTAATTATTGACATTGGAACATTCTGGATGTGAGGTGGTCTGTGAAATTGTTCATGGGGTAGGATTTAGGGAGTGGTCCCCTGGCAGTGGCATTTCTTGAAAGGGGGGGGCCTGGACGGAAAATATTGCAAAAACAGAAATATTGATGCACATTAAAATATCGGGTAAAAATTGATATATTGGTAAATATCGATATATCAGTTAAATATTGACATATTAGTAAATAATCCATATTGGAATGGTGCAGAAAAGGTCCAGCATTGCATACTAAGGAACCGACAACAGTATGTAAACAGCAATGTCACAGACTGCGCGCAAAGCCAAAACGCGCCAATATTTTTGGGGTTTTATTTTACTTTCTCATTAATTAACACTTTGTTGACCATTCTAGGATCAATCCTTCTTTAATTTAATACCCCTTTCGAGTCCTCATTATTTTTTCTGGAGACAAAAAAATGCCAACCAAAATTTTGGAAGCAGGGGCCCGGGCCTCCAGGCCCTGGATTAGCCCCTGCCTGAGCCAAAAAGGTTGAGTAACACTGCTTTAGTGGATTGTAATAAACAGTACTAACAGACGGCCCCTTGTGGCCTTGCCCTACCCACCAGCAGTGGCAGATTATTAGGAAATGCATTTCAGGGGAGGGGGTGGAAGAGCACCTGTAGAAAACAGGTCCATTTTGAACCTTTATACCAGTGGCGTAGCCAGAGGGTGGGCAGGGAGTTCCCCCGCGCAGACATTTGGGTGGATACAATGGGGACGATGGCAAAGAAAAGTAACCTTGAAATGGGGATGGAAATTTTGTTTTTCCCCTCTCCCAAATGGGGACAAAAATTGTGTTTGTCCCCTCACACCACAAAGGCTGGCTATGCCGCTGTTTTGTACCTTCTTGGGCTGTTAACTTGGAAATTCATAGGGGCACATCCTGCCCTCCCCGACTCCCTCTCTGACTCCCTGCTGAATCAGCCCATGCATGCCTCCCGGTGGTTGCGCTACACGGGACAGTCATGAGGAGGCATTTTCACCTCATATATTGGCACCAAAGTCAACAGGTGCTGGTCACATAATATATTTGTAGAAAAATTCTCAAATTGGAGGCGGAAATTCCTCTCCTTACACCCCCCCCCCTATATTAGTGTTACATTTTAGGCCACAAAAATGTTGTTTCCCCCCCCCTAATTTTTGGGGGGCCCCTCACTTTTCCCCTCCCCAGATTACCAATTTTGGTGCACTACTGATGCCTACCAGTGCCGGATTTAGACTTGTGAGGCCCATATGGAAAGCCTGGAGATCCGTTGTTAAAAACATAAATAAAATTTAATTGAGGAATCTTAAAATCAAGAACAAAAATTCTGAAATTTGTTGATCCCCTAACCACTGTAGCTTGTTTAGCTTATGCCCATGGGCGCACATCCCGCGAGGGATGGGAAGGATATATACCCCCCACTTTTTGGAGGTGCTCCCATCAACTTTAACATTTTCACACAGTAAATATTTGCTTTGGGGCCTTCCATCCTCTACACTTTTTGCAGGATTTTGCGAAGGGGGGTTCAAATGCGCGGATATTGATCTGGGGGAGGGGGTGTCCCCCTCACTTTTGGGAAATTTGGGCCCATTAATGGTGCTCATATGGCAAATGGTGCTACGTTTTGTCAAGGAATTTTCCACTGCTTGTTGGAGATATATTGCCGAATTGGGAAAATGTCTTCATATAAAAAAGGTGTTATGTTTAATATTTTCAGACAGTGAAAACCATAGCTGTCTGACAGACCGTCCTTGCAATTGTGAAGCAAAATTTTCAATTCATTCAATGCCACTGGAAATTTGGGCACATTAGTAAGGGTGCTTAAATGGCAAATGGTGCTATGTTTCGTCAAAGAATTGTTCACTGCTCGTTGGAAGAATATTGCCGAATTGGTAAACGTCTCCATGTAAAAAAGGTGTCATGTTTAATATTTTCAATTCTTCTTGGATTCTGCATGTGCAACACAAAGCCGAGGAAAATAATCCTATACTACAGAACGAGGAAAGGCCTAGGCCCCCTACTGGTGACTATGAAACACTGGGCCTAAAGTAAGCTGCCTTACTTGTGGAAAGCAAGGCAAGATTGTAATAATGCGATGAATTAACAGGACATAACTGCATGAACGGCGCAAAAATGAATGATCAACAAAATTTGGCCGGCTACTTGGCTATACAGATTTGTAGATGTAACCCTGAGAGAAGGACAATTTTGGCTTTCCAGGGAGAGTCTAAAGTCGGAATTCAAACGATTAAGAGCTCTTTTCCCAAGTATCTGCATTTTTGTGATCAGCCAAAATCATGCGTGACGACGAACCACCTTGGGTCTGCAGGGGGTTCGATTTCTGAGGGGGGTTCGTACGGGCTAAAGAATATTCCCCCATTCAACCTGTCTGTATCATACATCAACAAACTGCGTGTTAATTGTTTCTTCACTCGATCCCTCTGTCCCAAATGTTCAATCCCTGGCTTTGTTGTTGACTATTGTTCAACTGGTAATTTTTGTGTACAAATTTCCACCTTGTGCTGATGAGTTTTCTAAATAGGCTTGATATTTTTACCATTTTAAACGTTTGATTTGGTCGATGATTTCAGTTATGTCTCCATAAAGACTACAGAAATCCATTAGTTTTCGCCTTTTCCTTTCATCTTCTCATGTCCAGCGATCTGTCCATAATTGTTTCTATATTTAATGCTGTTTTAGACACTTAGCATAATAACTATTTGTTGACTCTTGTCAGATAGAATTGACTGCAATTTGAAGGTTCATTGCTATTTGCCCAGGAACTTTTTTAACTTATTCCAGTTATGGTAGTAGTGCCATGTCATTTATTTTTGTTGTTCAATTAAGCACTTTTAGCTTGAATTTCTGGGAATGACATGAAATCCCCTCCTCCAAAGAATATTCCTAATTCTAAAATGTCTCAGTGTATCAATCATATTTGAAAATTGGAAAGCGTGTTTTAAACTTTCCCTCTCAATTTGTATCCATTGTGCCTGTCAGTCAAAGATATATTATTTAAAACCGTCCCTTTCTCCTCAAATATTTCATCATTAGTTCAGTCCAGGTTGCTCCGTTGTTGATTCTACCAGTTTAAATATTTTTAGAGAAAAGCTGGATGTTGGGCGATTTTGTTTTATATTGTATGGGTTTCTGGGGGCTACATAGTGTATCAATATTGGTAATTTTATCAGTGTATTGACATTAACATTAATACATAGAGAGTTAACTGATCTACATGTGGATCATAATGTTATCAAATTGGGTTGTTTGTGGTAATTGTGGAGGGGTTTTACCAGTACCATAGGTGTAGGGGGACCTGTGGCTTTACCCTCCCCCCTCCCCTCATCACCCATTGTAAGCGAAAGTTTAATTTTTACCGCAACACATTTTGCTACCACTTTTGATTAGGTTATATTTAAATCAATGAAAATGGGCAAACAATTGGCCAAAATATAACTTATATAATACTTATAGCCTACAGCAGTAGTGTTTCAATTCCAGTACATTTTTACATGAAGACATATTACAGGATACCATTTCGCATGAACAATTCTAATCTGTCAATTGGACAATTTTCACAGTTGGAAGTTTTCTGGCCTGTATTTAGGCTAGGTTTCACCTGCCACCTTTCTTTAAACTCCACCATTGACTGAAACCACAGAAGAAAGCTGGTGGAAGTGTGTGTATGTGTGCTAACCACTTAATTTGGTCAATAATATACCTTCTGAAATTGACCACAATCTAATTAGTTCGGAGGGCTTGATTTTAACTGTGACATGTTAACCTATTACTATACTACCAAGTACGCGCATGCCAGCATTGCCACACATGAGAAATTCAATCCTATAAATAACATGAAGTTACCAAATTATGTAACAAAGGAAAAATTATCAGATTAGCATTGCATTGCCAAATAAAAATTATAGTGTGTATATTCTTAAATACCAGAGCGCCTGTGGGTGAATTTAACCCTACACATGTATTTATTATTGGTAATTGAGTTTTGTGACAAAGGAAAAAGTGCTAGGTTGGCATTGCACTTCAAACAGGCCTGTCGTTGCATCGCATCACTTTTACGCCCACAAAGAGATGAATAATGCCAGAAAATGAAAGAAAAAAATGGTTGCCTCAGTTCCACGTCCGACCCTGGATCTCGTACCATTGATATATAACTACATGTAAGAATACTATTCGAGGTGCGAGGGGTTCCGGGAGGGCTTTGCCTTCTCACCCTAAGAGGAACTCTGCCCCTAAACTGTCACTGCACCACTAACAAATCGAGTGCTACGGCCCTGGTGTCAAATATATAATTTTGATTACTATTAACACATTATTGGTTGTTTTCAAATGTTGACCTACTCATATGAAGGGCCTATGACAGTGCCTCAGGCAGCACATTTGGAATGAGGAAGAGGAGGACATGCATATCAGTACACAAAATGTATCTCTTGAAAGGCCTTGAAGTGACATGAAATAACGTAAAGTATTTGGAAAATTGACCATACAAGAAACCATTCATTCATACAAGAAACCATTGCGCAATTCTACCGATGCCCGAAATACCGCCTTTCAGCAGTGTTTTAGTGTACCAGCTCTTTGTGATCTCACAGAAACAACACATCCTCAATAAACTTTACGAGACCACCTGCTGAGATACTCCCTACTACACCATGGTCAAACAAGAGACTGACCAGTGGCCTAATTGGATGATCACTTCAGTGCTGTCATTAGCTCTTTAAAATTGAGGAGGTGCAAACATTGAGCCCAAGCGATGTATTACCTCATGCTTCAAACCATCAACTACAACAATTCTTCTTGGAAAATTGTCCAGTGCATGCAACCTATGTGCGATGTCACAACCTATGTGATAATTACTTTGTAAGTATCACAACAGATGATTAATAATATCAGTCAGTAAATCCCAATGGATCATCGGTGACATAATTTACACATGTTAAGACAAGGGCCCCCCATGGGTTTTTACAGTTAAGGTGCCCAGAAACTACATGAACAAAGTAGCTAAATCCTAGCAAAATACCAAAATTGATAGTTTTTCAGGCCAGTGAAATGTTAAACTAGAAATCTAGGTTTAAAGACCAAGGTGCATAATGTGGGGTGGGTACACAACTTCATCTGTTGCAATATCAAACCCACAGTGGACTGTGGTTTAATGACATATCATGAGGCATGGGCATTGATACATAATTTAATGACAATCTGTCATCAACAGCTGGTGGCATCCAGGTACCAGTACAATGGCTCGTATAATGAGGTCCTGGTAAAGGGTATTAATTAATATAAAAGATACTCTTCAAGAGTCATGAGGTGGGCTGAACATGCTGATTTAATTAAAGCCCCAATCCCAAGCGCTTACTGTACTCAACTATTATAACATTACCTATGCAGTATCCTAGCCTATTACGTCACAAAATCTGGCTTATTCTCAGTGCAGAGGTGGTCAGGTGGTTAGGTCAGGTTCCCCAATCCTATAACGCCAGATTTCGCGTCTTCAAGCGTCACCAGGAACTAGTAATTTGTAAAAGAAAATTGACGTAAATTTTTGACATTTAGCATTTCTAATGGTTTTTGAGGTTGTTGTTAGGTACTTTAAGAAGCGTAATATTCAGAAAGTAAAATCTTGTTGTTTCGGGAGTTGTTTTGTAGGGAACAACCATCGTAAGAGACTCGAATACGTATTTTTTGGCCTAGCCCTTTTGGCCTAACATATGTTGATTAGTGTAGGCAATTACCAGACATTCAGGTGGTATTTCGGCTTTGGGCCTTTGTGTATACATACGAGTCAACGTTGGTATTTTTCATTAGACAAACTTGTATTTTTTAGTAGTCTTCTTCCATTGTAAGATTGAAAAATAAAGATATGTAAGGTATCACTCATCCTTCGAGGTGTGCGACTGACCAACAGTGGAAGTTCCTCACGAGTCTTACACCCACTTGTCCCTACAACAATGCTCATTGCTGAGAACCGAGCAACCAGGATAGGATGTTGGTGCTGTTTTTCACGTCTTCGGTATGACCCGGCCTGGAGTTGAAGTCTGGACCATCTGATGCTCTAACCACTTGATGGCTATACAGTCAGTGTCACAAACCCCAGGCATGTGTTTGGGGGTCCGGACCCCCTGCTCGTCGCCAACAAAACAAATTGGCTGAATGAAGAAAATAAATTTGCATCATAAATGGCAAAATATTGCACCATTTTGCATCTAAGCACGCTTCCTTATAGAAAAAAATCTCTCAAAAGGGGAAGGGCATCCTCTCCCCTTAAACCCCTCCCCCAAGATGGCGATCACTGCATATCATGAGATGTTGGACCCCTCCCTGCGGAAATTTCCATACTATTTTCACGATATTTGTTGGAACTTGGTACAAAAAGTACTATTCTTCAAATATTTTCAACACATATGGCTTATCATACTTGGTCGTAACTCCTTCATTCAGTTTAAAAATATGCTTTGTCATGGTTGGAAAAAAGGCCTGGATCTCATATCCATTCTTGACAGTTTCTAATTCTTCTGATCGCTACATGGATTAAATTTGCAAGTCAAAGTGGGATTTGATATCCCACAACTATATCAGACTTAACATCCTTCAATAATGAGGTGGGGAATCGACTCCCAGCACGTAGCAAATATTTTACAGAGAACAAATTATGATTCATGTGGAACGGAATTAAAGAGTTTTGGAACGATAATTACCTTGTTATACCCTAGTTAGGGGCGCCTAATGTCAACTATTTGTCTCAAACATGTGCCCCTGTTGCTTTTTCACCTTTCTCGGAGCAAGCTTACGAAATGTGTGATTGAAATCGTAATTTGTTTTAAACTTGGTTCAGATTTAATATATCCTAATCGTAATATTTCTCATGAGAGTCATATGGGTGGGTGTATTAACAGCATTTACATATATGCAAAACATGTGGCGGATAAATTAGTTATTGAAAAATATTGGTAATTTTGAGGAACTGAATGTTCTCTTGAGAAGTTATGTTAATGAGATATTAACATATTTTTTTCCAGATAACACTAGTATTCAGCTAGTAATAATCATTAGGCACCAATATTGAATAACAAACTTGTTTGTTTCAGGTATTACATACCCAGGCTGTCACCCATTACCGCAGTACAATAGTCAAAACCAATGTGGCAACAAATATAGGTCCTACATCATGATTTCAACATGATCTTGAATAACCCATGTGTGAAGCTGCCATGCATTGAGTGGACCAATGAGGAATGTGTTTTGCTTGGAGGGGTTTGCCAATTTTCACTATGTTTTGAAAGAAAGCATAACAATGTTGCTACAAACTTTCCTGTATTGTCTGATTCATGTTTTCAAAAATTCTTAGTACTGACTGGTACTTGAAATAAATTATGTCAATCAAGAATAACATGCATGTAATGTAACCATGGAGGTGGGGGTGGGGGTGTTGGCTGAACCCCCTTTTTTCCCCTTGTCTTCCACGTATTCTGGCATGTCAAATACCCCCCAAATGCACAGATTTGCTTGAAATTTGAAAAAAAAACATCGGGGGGGGGGGGGGGGACCGAC
>JAODUJ010084962.1:0-11668 GCA_027564615.1 Psolus chitonoides | reverse complement strand
CACCCCCCCCCCCCCCCCCCCCCGCCTTCCCGAGTGAGAAGATGCTCGACGTTTGCGCCTCCGATCCATATCGGACGAGAGTTCGAACCATTATGTTTTTCCCAGGCTTGAGGGCGGTTCGATGGCGGCCGGTGAGGCCACACAGGTAGTGGTCGATGATGTGGAGGAAGATGCTCGAGGCGGAGAGTACCTCGAAACCATCCATCCTTACAGGCGAGAATATAGATATCTTGTTGGCGGAGTTGAACTCCTTTTTAGCTAGAAGATAAGCCATCAAGCCGCGGGCTGATCCTGATCGCTCCCTTTTTGGCCGTCACAGGCTTGGGTTTCTACGCCTTCTGTCCCTGCAGGTGGACTCCCCACTCACCCTCTCGGTATGCGGGCTCTGACCTCACTTTCTCCGGAGAGGGAAGGCTTCCCCCTCAAAGGTACATAACTTGACTGCGTGGGGCCTGTCACGCCAGCTCTCCGAAAGGAGGGCCCTTCGGAGGAGGCTGCCTCGGTGGCGGCCCAGCAGACGGGATTCCACCCTTTGCCTGTTTCTGTGAGACTCGGTTCGTTCCGCGGGTGGTGTAAGGGTGTGTCACCGGAAGTCTCTCCAACCTTGGCATCTGTGGTCGAATTCGTGAACTTCCTGCCTTTCCTCTGTGGTTCAGAGCGACAAACTCTTACCATCAGAAGTTTTTCGGTCAGCCATTTGCGGCCTTCCTTCCTGGGTTCACCGACGGCAGGTCGGTCTCGTTCGTAGCCCTTGTCACGGCCTTACGGCCAATTGAAGTTATTTACGAACCTAATCTGGTGACAAGGCAGATAATTCACCTTCAAATGTCCGTCATCTGATCTGTCCTGCCTTCGATCTGTCCGTCCTCTGATCTGTCGGCCTGTGAACCGGAGTCATTGAGGGTATAGCTAGAGTAGCACCGTGCAATAATAAAGTAGTTGTCACGATGTTGCCGAAAGTGACATTCGGTGACCCGACCCAAAAGGATCTATCTCGTCCGTGGAGTCTCAGCACGTTGGTGCGGACGTTGGCGCGGCAGGTCCGCCCTACGAGCCAATTCACTCGTGTCCATGGACGAAGTTATCGATCAGGACAGCTGTCTTATTGACGACGGCCTGCCTGTCTTGACTTAGGAGCCGGGTATTACACGCTTCGAGCCGCATGGTGTCCGCCCGGCTCCTGGTCCAGGTTTTCTCAGTTAAACCCTGACGGCGTATCAGCGCAGTCTGTCTCCTCGACCGGGGACAACGAGGTGCGATGCCGAGTCCAGACGCTCCGCTGGTATATTAACAGGACACGTCCCCCTTGGTAGCCAGTGTCGCTCACTTTTCTTTTGTGCCGTCGTCCTCATTTTCACACTGTCTCTTGCTGGTTAGCCCGGGCCTTCGAGGAATCCTAATCAGAGGGCCCCTACCTGTGGAGGGTACCTTGGGCCTATGTTGTTGGGGCTCAGTAGGCGCGGGTGCCTGCAGTGTTTCGTGCCTCTGTGCGAGGCCGCGCTGGTCCTTCTCATTGTTCTGAATATACTCTCGGGCGTACATCAGTTCTGGCCTCGTGGGCAGGAGACAATGCTACCCCGTCTAGTTCAGGTGAGCGCATCCTCTGCCGATTACCACCTCCGGTGTCGGTGGTAGTAGGATCGCATAAGTAATGAGTTATCCAAAAGGTAGGTGAGCTTCTGAAGTATGTTAACCCCACTGTTGGTAGTGGGGCTACTTACGAAGAAGCGATACCTACCTTTGGGGTCCCGCCCACTTCGTCGGGGGATTCTAGAGGGTGTTACCGAATAATTGTGCCCAGATATGGGATGCCAATCGGCCGGGTGTAACCGGCCGTCGGCCCCCACTATCTGACGGGCAATTCAGAGGGAGACAGTTTGGAGGCAATTAGGTGAAGTGTTTGGGCTCAAATCGAAAATAATGATTTACTCAAAAGGTAGGCATTGCTTCTTTGTAAGTAGCCCCACTACCAACAGTGGGGTTAACCATTTGCATTATTGGGTCTACATAACATACGATATGTTGATTTTCATCAGGCTAGGTGAAATCGTCAGAACCTCACCTGTGCACTATTATCAGGCTATACCATGTATACTGTAAGGGTGGTATACCATTTGCATGAATGGGCCTATAACATGTGATATGTTGATTTTCATCAGGCTAGGTGAAATCTCATCGAGGCTAATAGAGATTAAAACCCTCAACGGATAGTACTATAATGATAGATTAGTTGCCATGAGCATGGTTTTAATAATAACTCTCGGTATGACATCTAAAGAAAAGTCTTGTTTGGGTGTAAACAAAATATCCACTGAAAACCAAAGTTGGTAAATAGAAAATTGATCTGTGGGCTTGATGTGTTGACTGTAGAACATTCTTTCTCAAAGGCTAAAACACAATGACAACACAAATAGACACACAGTAAAGGGTACAAAATACTATTAGTGTCGTATGACGATATGACCATCCTAACCCTTCTCGGTAGTAGGCCTGGATCCTGCCCGAACGCCTCTCCCTCTAATAACTTTGTTTTACTTCTGTACATCAAATGCTTCAAATGCGTGTTAGCTCTGTACGTCAAATGCTTCAAATGTGTGTTACCCTACCTATTACGTGATTTCGATAATGTGTTATCAAAACATCTGAGATCGTTTATTACAGAAAGATTCGAGTATTTCGATATCTCCCGTCAACATGTCGCGATAAAGGACAAATTTATCTACCGTCTTCTCAGTTTTCAGGTCATTTTGTAATCTTAGGACCTAGTTACAGCTGTTTTAAAAGTGAATTCAATATTCATTTAGTTTCAATAAATATCTCCCTCAGAGTGTTTCGTTGTTCGTTTTATTGGAACAGTCTGCAATGTTTTTCCTAAAATGTAAAAACATTTTAAATGCAGCTTCGACATCATGTTTGAAGCAAAACGAGTCCTCCTTTATGAGTATAATTGAGCAAAGCAGATGCAAAACTAGAACGTCTTTTGTAGAGTTGGCCAAGGCCTAAAACAGCTGTTAGACTATTGTCCAATCAGAACTGTGAATTCAGTGCATTCACAGTTACGTCCAGAATTTTGATTATGACTAGCGTCTCAGCTAACGCCATAATTCAGTCTATTTACCGTTGCTTAGTGAACCTACGTGATTTTGTTAACTGAACATCCTACATTTGCAGAAACTTATAATTATTTGAATCATGATAATCACATCATTTTCGAACGATTTGGAAAAGATATTAGAAATCAGCTTTTGTAAGACACTTTTGGAGAATGATTTTTCGAACGATTATTGAAGCGGTTTTTGGAATCTTCTATATTCCTGAACCAATTAAAGAGAAATAAATTAAACGTGAAGTTATCCGAAGGAGGATTTAAACTTTATTCTGCGTCGACATTTTCTTTAACTGTGTCTTTCTCAATATGGAACAATTACGAATTATTACTACAGTTATTTTATGTCAACGGCTGGAATTAAATTTCAGACCTCTTGAACTTTTACGTCTTTACCAATTGATTTGAAGATCATTTGAGCGGAGCTAGCCGGCGCTGAAATAAGCAATATGTTACACTAGAGTCATTTGAGTTCACGATTTGAAAGTGATCTATAATAATAATTTTGTAAATCTGATTGAACTTCTTGGCAATAAACTCTGGCGATAGTGGTATCACAAAATCTACAACGTCAGATATAAAGAAGAACTAACATGATGTCTCTCCGCGGAGAGATCCATATCACACTTTCCGAGACTGAAATTATCGCAAAAGAGATCAGAGCTTCTGGGTGTTGTAGATTGTTTTTTTTTTATCGACAATCATAGCCACAGGCGTAGAATCTGACATCTTGCCCTCGAGGGAATCTTCTTGGAGGACATAAAAGAATGTCATGGTTGTTTTATCTTTGATAGTTTAAGCTCCCGTCATTATAACCAAAATCAATAATCAATACATCATTATAAAAGCGACAAGGCGAGAGCGAAAGCTAGAGGCCTTAAGCAAACAGAACATAGGCGAAGACAAGAAATCACCGTGAACTTGACGCAAAATTAACTTGATAATTATTGTTGGTATTCTGGGTGTTTATTTCAGATTATTTAGTGCAAATATATTATCCGAAAAATGTTCGCCAAAAGCTGTTTAGCAGTTGTTGTTGATTTCGCAGTTGCTGCAGGTTTAGCTGTAATGGACACGAATGATTTCGACTTTCGGGAAACTAGGTTCATTGGAATTTGGGGTTGGTTTTGAATTATTTAATATAGATTACAATGCCTGCATTTACGAAGGCCAAAGTTCTGTGCGAAAATACCTTAGAAACCTGGTCTTCAAAAGCTGTTCTTCAGTTGATAATTAAACTATGTTCATTTGATTTTGAATTTGTTTTAGACCATTTGGTAGGACATATCCGCGTTTGCAAAGCGCGAGGTCTGGGTTACGATGTAATGGGAGCGATTTGTTTCTACTTTTGGGAAATTAGGTTCTTTGGATTTGGGGGTTTGTTTTAAATTTATTCTATATTTATAATATATGTATTCGTAATGCCGAGGTCTGGACGACAATACCACAGATAATTGTTCGTCACAAACTGTTCTGCAGTAATTGTCCCACATTTCTGGCTTGTTACCTTAGTTTAGTTTAGTTTAGTATAAAAATTGGTCAGGAAGGACAGTATTCCCCATTTTGAGATCCTACACCCGCAACAACCAATTTGAAAGAAGAAAAAACACCCTAAAAAAGAAACACCCCATCAAAAAATAAACCAACCACAACTCAACCACAATCATGAAAAAAATGATCAAGAGAATTCTTAAACGCATTCACACTTGTCGACGCTACATTTTCGGGAAGACTATTCCATTCTTTTACCGCTATCTGCGAAAAATAATATCTTCTGACATCCAGTCTGCACAGTGCTCAGAAGCTTGAAACAATGTCCATGAGTTGTTGTAACGCTTCAAAGTTCAAAGAAACTAATAAAAGGCAAATCATCTTTAGATCTAGGGATCCAACGTTTGGTTTCGAAGTTCGGGAAAGTAGGTTCACTTGAAATTGGGATTGGTTTCAAATTATTAAATAAAGATACATACCAATTTGTAAAAGCCGAGATCTGGACGAAAAAAAGTTGTTCTGCAGTTGTCGATGGTCTCCCAGTTTTCAATTTTGTTATAATGGGCGCGATTGATTTCTACTTTTGAGAGTGTCTTTTAGATGAATAAATATAGCCTAGAATTAGATTATATAGCCTATGTATTTACAAACTATTTAGAAACTTGCCCTTCAAAAGCTTCATTGCCGTTGCTGATGGTTTCACAGTTTGTGTTCTATTACCTTTTATTTTTCCTCCATGTAATTTCATTGTGATTCACCCAGGACCTTAACACCCCCCCCCTACCCCCACATACACACACATCTTCTATGTGGCTTGAGTGACAGGGCGATCCCAACAGTAGGGCCTACATTTCAATGTTTTATATCATTAATCGTCTCTCTCCCTTAAAATTGGATGGTTGGAATGGGTCTCTATGTGTAGGACCTATATCTAAAGTAGATTGTATGGTAAATTTGTGATAGGCTGCAATAAAAAAAAATGAGATTATTATTTTATGTAGTTTTTATTATATATTTTCGGGTATTATGAACTCGGGTAGTATGAAGCAAGCAATGTGGCAAAATTGGTACAATTTAAACAATTATATACTGATGATCATATACAGCTATTTTTGAAGGTTCATTTCTATCACTATGATTATTTTACATTTATATCTAAGCTGACCAGTAGGCCTATACTGCCTTTCCAGCAGATTTGGAGAGACAATATTATATTCCTGTGTTCATTAATTATAATGGTAAAACCATAACTGATATTGAAAATGTTAAGTAGAATTGATTTCGCTATTTGAAGAATCTCAGGGTAAACTATTTAAGAATCAAAACAACAGCCATTTTATGGTGTATTCCACTTGCAAGTTTAAAGATGTTGATTTAGTTCGGACAAACTCGAAATATAATATAGCTTTATAGCTGCCTTTTCAATTTGTTGCCAATGGTGGCGCAATTGCAAGTCATCCCGCAACCCAATATTTCTGTCCCCATCCGTCAGTCAACAGGTGCTGGTCATGCAATTGCAATATTGGGGGGGGGGGTATATACGTGAAACATTACAAATAATGGCACCATTCGGCGCCTACATAATTTCACCCCCCCCATATTCAGTGTTATTCGGATTTTTGTCACTCCTCCCAAAATAGGCTACAACGGTACCACCCACACTAGCCCTTCAGCAAATTTACAAGACTGGTGCCAGCACGGATCATTGCCCCACAAAATGGTGATGTCTTACTATTTTAGAGCATTTATACTTTTTATTTCAGCGAAAACCAGTAGTCGCTGGTTCGAGTGACAACAACCCCCTTTACCAAATAAAGATCCTCCATTCAAGCATAGCTCACATTGGTAATGCTGATGCTGTGGAAAGTTGATGAGAGAATATAATGTCTAAGAACTTTGAAACGAACGAGAGAAGTCCTCACCAGGGATGTCGCTACAGGGGGTGGGGTGTCTCATCGATAGTTGGAAAATCGGAGTGCAGCTGTCGGAATTTTCGACTACCAAAAAGTAGTAAAAATGTACTATAAAATAAGTAAGAATAGATTTCGGACAAACTAATTTGGGGTCATCAAAACAAAAATTCCGACTGCGGGTAGTTTTACATTTCGTCTTGTTATTTGGTGTAACTTACTACCTGGCACTCCAATTTTCCAATACATTTCTCCTCATATATGAATGAAATTTCGGTCAAAAACTAGTGTTCAGGTCAAGAAAACAAAAGTTCCGACTGCCAACATTGTATTCTTGCTTCGCCCGCTGTTTGGTTACTTTTCCTTCATATATATAACTACATATTCGTAAATTACTGCTTTCAACAGAAGTAAAAACATAAACAGACTTGTTGGATAAACGCTAGTGCGAACTGTTTTTCGGATCGGAAAACTAACAATTCTTACTCCCGACATTGCATTTTACGCTCGCAGTTTTGTGGCCATACCATATACAGTGTTGGCACCATATGCGCAAAGGGGAGGGGGGGGGGGGGTATGCGAGAGGCTGCAACCACCCCAATTCGGGCAGAAAATACTTGTTCGGACAAACAAACATATTTGGATATAGCATTATTGGGAGTTTTCGGGCAGAAGTGCCCCCCTCCCCATTGGAAAACAGTCCCGTACGCTTATGGTTGGCACTTACTTCGGATGTGCAGTTATTCACGAGGACTATGCCTACACTATAGGCCCAACCAAGTCTACTGTCTGGTCACGTCATCTGGTGTCATTTGTGGTCAAAAATCGGACATTACAACACTAATTTTTCTAGGGCTTCGCGCGCAGTTTTTCTTTTAGGGCTTCTCTTTTCATGTGGTGTCGCTTGTTCTGAATGTACCATTCATAACCCATACAGAAAACGGTACGATACAGTGGCCTATTCTGAATTTCTCCCTGCCTTGTCATGTGCACCATGTGCCGTTACAATGCCACTATCGGACCACACTTTTTCCGCTCGCAGTGTGTTGATCCACCCGATACCCATAGCCCAAACAGTAACAACTGACAAAGGTGCATCACACAGCACACATGTTAAACCACGCATTAGTAAGTATCAAGTATCAAGTTAGGGTTGTTACTGATCGGGCTATGAACATCGGCTGGTTGATCCCTTATGATCCCACGTGACGTCACTTGACCCAAAGAAACCGACACGAGAATGGAACATTTGCTCGCTTCGCTCGCAATCATAGCACCGCCGATTAGTGCGGCAGTCGGAAATGTCTGGCTTTAAACCCTATCCAGTTGAAGTTTCATACCCCCCCCCCAATCAAAAGATCCTAGCTAATTCACTTGTCCATATTATTGTAGACTGCAATATGATTGTAGGCCTAATTCCCCATCAAGATTCAGAATTGCACAAAGTCAGGGGCGGCGATTTGTTCTAAATATTGGGGGGGGGGGGCATTAATGATTTTTCCGAACGCTTTGAGCACTCGGCCGGGGGTACAGGTAGAAGCCCATGACCCCTGATCGGAAAAGCTCATTTTCAGATTATCTTTCGTCACAGCAAACGTAAAACACGTTGACCTAACCGCGACCCTGATCCAAACTACTGTACTGTGTCCGTGGGCGACAGTATCCCCATGGTAACGCCACACTGTTATTTAAAATGATAACGTTAACTTCAGCTTGGCTACACGTTAATTCGTGCTGGTAGACCTGCTAATTGTGTATATAGCCTATACGCCAGTGATTCTCAAACTTGTTAAGGGTCAGGGCCAAATAGCGAGGCAGGGCTGAGGTCGAGGGCCGCATTCCAAAAACATCAATCGAATCATTATATGATAATGGATTTTTTAAAGACGTGTAATCAGTTCAGGGGCCGCACTGAGAGGGCTCGAGGGCCGCATGCAGCCCTAAAAGCCGGGTTTGAGAATCACTGGCCCAGGCCGTTACGTTGCATTAAATATTCCTACAACTGCTACCTATGATAATCAAAACCTTAAAATGTTCGGTGAAAATAATTCGAAAATTCTCACTTTTGCCCCAGTTGTTGGAATTTAAATTTCAAGGTGATGTTTATGGATATAAACTTCGTGTAATTATGTACCGTATATAATGCCACCCCAAAACTCACTACGCGACTAGAAAAGGAAAGCCGTTAGCGACGTACAGCACACGGCCGTGATTTTGTCAACATTAAAGTAGACGGAGAGATAGTGGAACAAGTCAGGCAGTTTAAATATCTGGATAGCCTGCTCGCAGAGAACGGAAAGAGTCTGTCAGAGACTCAGAGATGAGAGCGAGAATTGGAATGGAAAAGTAAGTTTTTAACAACTATAAAGTCCTACGCACAAAGAGCCTGAACAGAGACACCGGGAAAAGGATCATCAAGACAATCGTTTGGAGTGTGAACAAAGATCACTGCTGGATACGATTAGGAATCGAAAGAAGAATTGGATTGATCACATCTCGCTGACTCCTGATCTAATGAGAGATGTGTTAGAAGGGCATGCTCAATGAACTCAAGAACGGCCGTCCTCATGCGAATCTGAAGAGGGAAGCAGAGCACAGAACCGAGTAGTGTAATTGGGAACCGTGGACCTGCCTTTAGGGCAGAATACCAAAGAGAAGAGAGAATGTCTAGATAACATACCTGCATTTACAAAGACCCAAGGTCTGGACAAAAATAACTTTGTAAAAACTTGCTCTTCAAGGCCGAGAATTACTTTATTATGAACTTGCTCTTCAAAAGCTGTAATGCAGTATCTGTTATTGATGGTTTTGCAGGTTCTGGTTCCGCTGTAATGGACGCAGTTGGTTTCTACTTCCGGGATACTAGGTTAATTGGATTTGGGGTTTGTTTTAGATTTTAATATAGATGTAATATCCACACTTACAAAGGCCCAAGGTCTACACTAAAATCCCTTCTAAACATGCTCTCCAAAAAGCTGTTGTGCAGTTTTGGGTGGTCTGACTCGCAGTCTCGAGTTTTTGCAGTAAGAGAGATTGGTCCACGAAAATTAGGTATATTGGATTCATTCGACACGGCTGTTCTGCAGTATAGTAATGGACATGTTACTCTCACCAATCAGTTTTCAGGACAGTGGGTAAACTTATCTCAGTGGATGGCGCTTTTCCGTTATTAACATCCAAAATATTGGAAATGTGGTCACCAGACCCTTGTGTTTAACCCTTTAGGTTGTAGCCTACACCCCAATTAGGGGGCAAATTGCTCCGCAAAAGTGTTCCCCCACGAAAACTAGACCCTAAAAAATTGGTTGGTGATATTCATGACATGATATCAGAGACCATGACACATTTTGATGTGCTGTTGTTGTTAAACATAGAAGAAAGTATATATCGTGTAAAATATATTGTGAGGATTGAGGACAATTTGAGGCATTTTGGCTTCTAGCTGCATGGGTGTGAATATTAGTCCGCCAAATCAGCTGTTAGGGTACAATACAATACAGTACAATACACATTTATAAAGCGCCGATACCAATACACTTTCCAGAGGCGCCATGACGCTGAAACGCAAGCAAAGGCCAGAGCTACTAGTTATAGGCCTCGGTAATTAAATGTCATTTCACAAGCTTCTTAAAAATATTAACAGAGCCAGCTTTTCTAATGTGAACAGGGAGGCGATTCCACATCTTAGGACCATAACAGGAAAAAGATCTATCGGCAAATGTAACATGAGATGTCATATGTTCCAACAGGACCGGGACAGGGGATGCATTGGAACGGAGGCAACGGCTGTACGGTTTCAATTTATGGGCCACAGTCTGTGGTGCTTTTTTGTGTTGCGACGTAACAGGTGACGAGGGACATTCTAAAAAAAATACGATTCACTTCGTTATGATATACAGAATAATGCTTCACCTTTCAAAAATCAAATAACCTTGACCTAAACGGAGACATTAATTGGTTAAATTGAATACCAAGACAATTCGAAAACCATGCATATAGCCAATACGAGGAGCGTAATTCCATACTGCTACCTCGATTACATTGAAAATAGAACGACCAAATAACCGTAATTTTTCTCTCGAAAATTCCATGATCACGTTATATGCGACGAAAAAAAAGACAGGTTACAAAATAATTAAGGTAATTTCTTCGCTCCGCTTCTACAAACAGTCGCACAAATATTTTGATAGGATACCAAAAGTACGATCCGAAAGCGAGATGTTGAACCTATACATTAAGCCTGCCACGTTAGGCAATTAGGCATCGGTACCTAAGCTACTGGTACTAGGTCTACACATAACATTTGTGCATGAAACTTAACAACTATATGGCGGTGAGGTTAAACATACAGGATAATCTAGTGAACATTTTATACCCAGTCAACATTATTTGTCAAATTAGTTTTGCTTACTCTCATATAGCACTCGGCTCTATATTCGGTTACTAACTATGATAGGATAGACTTGCTTAAGACAGAACTGTTAACATTTGGATGATAGACTTTGTGTGACGATGGTTACTGATTCATATTCTACAGGCAAGCTCTCTTTTGGAGTTGGAAAGCCAACAAACAGACGTTTTATACTACTATTCCAGAGGAGAGTAGGGGGGGGGGGGGCGTTGATTTGGTTATGGATTTACATCGAGTAACATAGGCCTAACATTTCTGCGTCAACAGACAGTAGTTGGCTTACTACTTACTATACTAAGGGGGTCTCACTACTATTCGGGTGGGAGAGAGGGGGGTGTTGCTGATTTGTTTTCTGATTTACATGAAGTATCATGACATTTCTGCGTCAACAGACAGTAGTTTTTTTACAACTATTTGGTGGGGAATGGTGGTTGCTGATTTATTTTCTGATTTGCATCAGGTATCATAACATTTCTGTGCCTACATAATTCTGTTTTCCTGTCAATCTGTCAATGTGTTATTGCTTGGCCCTGGCAATAAACATAGCCTACCTATACTAATGTTGTCTGACAGGTTTTATTTCTTCAAGAATTAAGATAGCATAGGTGTGATCACATTCAATATAATTTCTGTTGCCTACATTATGGTTTGCCATTATGCCCATATTTTTATTAGGGTGCTAGAGGGGAGCGGAGGGGGGGGGGAGTGCTGATCACAGTTAGTAAATACCGGTAATCCCTGTCCATATCA
>JAODUJ010084853.1:0-11670 GCA_027564615.1 Psolus chitonoides | reverse complement strand
CATGTAATAGATTTTGTTGCAATTCGATATGAGCTCTGCACCATTGTTGCTCTAGTTAGAAAGGTTTGGCCGGTTGCGCGTTAAGGTCAAGTTCTCAAAACAAGTATGAGCTCAATCTGTGTAATTAACATTACCCAGTGAGCCCATTTACCAGGTTTTGACCCCTGATGATCTCAGATAACCTAATAAACATTACCCAGTGACCCCCTTTACAAGGTGTTGACCCTTGTTGATCTGATCTAACCTAAATCACATTACCCAGTGAGCCCATTTGCAAGGTGTTGACCCCAATTTCTCCCAGCTAACCTAATTAACATTACCCAGTGAGCCCATTTACAAGGTTTTGACCCCTGTTGATCTCAGCTAACCTAATAAACATTACCCAGTGAGCCCATTTACATGGCTTCGACCCCTGTTGATTTCAGCTAACTATAGTATTACCCGGTGAGCCCATTTACAAGGTTTTGACCCCTGTTGATCTCAGCTAACCTTATTAACATTACCCAGTGAGCCCATTCACAAGGTGTTGACCCTCTCGGCTAACCTTTAATGTCAATCATAACAACAGAAACCACTTAATATATGAGGAATCCGCATATCCTATGGGCTCATTCCTAGTTAGCACCATTAATTTAGGCTTTTCACAAGGTTTTCAGTGTTTTACCCATATTGACCTCAGATGCAAACTAGTCTTGATTTGCTTACTATAGGGGACAGACAGGTGGAATATGAGCACAATCCATGACGGCATCATCCCTAATTGATGTTATTTAAAATGTTTTGAACCATGTTTGGTATTTGAATCATGCCGACCTCAGATGATCTTTGACCTCCAGCAAAAACAAATGACATTGCATAAATACTATGAGAAACATACATGTATCGACTCAATCCAGTATAGCATCTCCATACAATTAATATACTCTTTATTGTCTGACCCCTGCTGACCTCGAACTAGAAAAGATAACAGGGATCATATAAGCATTATTATAAACCTGTATACCAAGCTTGAGCTCAATCCACATTGTAGTAGTGGGCAGAGAAGAACCTAGATGCATACAAATATGAATTAGTGAATGTTCCTATTTACAAGGGCTAGTAGTTTCATCAAGTTAGACTGTTTTATAAGGCTTTCAGTGTTCGAAACCTATTGACCTCAGATGACCTTTGACCAACAACAAAAGCGAAAGGAATTGTACACACATTATGAGGAAACTGTATACCAAGGGCCATAGGCTTACGGGCCGGGGGGTGGTGCCCTCCCAAATTTGTGGGAAATATTCGGGCAAGATATCAGCCAAAATTCGAGCAATATTTCTGGGCAATGTCCTAAATAGTGTAGTTTGTGGGAAGTGTACAGATCTGGACGTTAACGTTCGCCCAAATGACCGAATATGTTGCCAGAGTCAGTTTGCCCGAATCTGATATCTAGATGAACACCCCAAAATATTTGCGCGCTTCGCGCGCCTTGTATTCCCCTCTCGTTCTCTTTTTCGGGAAAAGTTAGAAAATTCGGGCAAATCCCCCATCCCAAATTGAAAGGGTTCCGTACGTCTATGCCAATTATGAACTCAATCAAAATTAGCATTATCACGTTAGACTGTTTTATAAGATTTTCAGTATTTGACCTCTGTTGACCCCAGATGACATTTGACTCCAAATCCTTGAGAACCTCGAAGGAAGCACCACAACGGATTATTATGACAAACTCTCAACAATGTACAATACACTCTGTTGGAAAAGAAGGCTTTTAAGTGTTTCATATAATGAGCTTTAATGGCCCCTAGGTGACCATGACACACCATATCTGGCCATATGTGAGTATCCAACATATAAGGATCATTGCGTTTCATTAGA
Source organism: Psolus chitonoides (assembly GCA_027564615.1). Taxonomy (NCBI): domain Eukaryota; kingdom Metazoa; phylum Echinodermata; class Holothuroidea; order Dendrochirotida; family Psolidae; genus Psolus; species Psolus chitonoides. The sequence continues at coordinate 9,813 of JAODUJ010084853.1, read as the reverse complement.
ATTCACCATAGCTTATATTCATAGGATCAATTTGACAGAGACAGGCAGAGAGATATTAGATAGACGGTTTTGTCGGTACCGTGCATTCGTGGTTTTTGTAGGTAAATGTGTACACCTGTCAGTACATTTATTGCCCTTCCGTCGCCCCCACTTTCAATTCCCAAGCTACGCTGGTGATCTGGTCAACCTCAGTGAATTCAAGAACCCGTTTTATTTTGTCATAGACTTGGCCAGGAGACGAATTTCCTCTGATAGGTCTTCTTTACGTTGTATTAAACTGTGAAAATCAACAGAAATATACAAAGGAGAAGGCCAACACAGTAATAGCCCTTACATTCTAGCCTAGCTTTATGTCACGTGATATTCGGTACGTTAAATGTGGTGGTTCACTGCATTGAACTACATAGTGAACAATCGCGAATGGGTATTATTGTCCATGTTTTTAGCTGCGGGAGAGCAGCTCAAGCAATCTTCATGTCTCTCCTGCTGTTATTCCGTTCTTCCGTTCCTTTTGTGTAACAAACGTTATTCCGTTCTTCCGTTCCTTGTGTGTAACAAACGTTCATAACTAAAAAAGTAATGAATGGAATTGGACCAAACTTGGTACATATGTTAGGTATGTGTCAAAGAGCAAAATTCTTTGGGCCCCATAAGTGTAGGCCCTGGGCCCTGGCATTTTAGGGGCCCAAACATTTTTCGAGACTTGACGCGTTGGCGACGTTACTACACAATGCACTGAAGAGTAATCATCAGTCCGTTCCTTGGCCCGCAGCTTCCGAAATCTACTCGAGCTTGTTTTTTAAGAAACATAAAAAATCGGTGATAATCTCTGGAATTATAATCCTCTGCTCCATTTCGGATGATTTCTGCACCGAAAACCTGCGCAAAAAAAGAGTAATTCATCTGTTTTGACTAATCATGCGCATGTTTTCCACACTGTTTATATTACGCGATGCCCAATTAGCGCTCAGGCGGTACGTACTTCGTGTGTCATGCAAAGCTTCAGTGTACTGGGCATGACGTAATTTTCCTTAATTTAATTATGTGGAAAAAACGTAGTTATGCGTATTGTCTTACTCTTACCGCATGTTATGTAAGGTGACCCATCGGCTTTGCAGGAATGTTTGGTGTACCCGTAGATTACGGCGTTCGCATGCCAGTTCGAATAATAGGGACAGTTGCTGTTGGCCTTATAGGCATTCCAACATGCGTCGTGTGCCTTGCAACATCTGTATCATACAATACGAAAGAGATCGAAATAAATTCCCAAGCTAATGAAATATTGAACATTTGTTACATATTACATACCAGGTGGGGGAAGGGGGGGTCAACCTAATGGGGCAAAAGTCAGGATTGATGAACTCTGTGCTATGATTAATTATGATGAACATAGGCATGCATAGAGCCTGATCTGTGTAGAAGGTGGGGATTGGGGGGAGGTGGAAAATGATAGTACACATTTGACTGGAGGTGCAGTCAGCTCAATGATTCATTAGAAATGGTTAATTTTGAATCTATCAACATAGAAATGAATAATAATAATAATAATAATAATAATAATAATAATAATAATTAAAAAGCGCCTTATCACAATGAATAGTAGTATCAAAGCGCTTTACACAAAAATTGAATGAATAAAAACAATATAAACCAAAATAAAGTAAAGATAGGACTAGTGAAAAATCTACAGAGTGAGTAAAAATAAACTTAGTTAGACCAATAAACAAAGATATCACAGCCCTAAAAAAACTCTACTAAAAACAATACACTGTATACAAAATAAGCCCTTGAAATACTAAGACATATATATACGAAGGTTGAAAATAGTTCTTGTAAAATTAGGTTTCCAAAGATTTTCGAAAAACGTCGATGGAGGACTGTCACGAATATCAGAAGGTTGGTTGTTCCAGAGTAATGGGCCGGTGATGGAAATGCTCTCTCACCAGCCTTATTTACGTGGGTGTATTTTACAAGACACGTCTTGTCAGCAATGGATCTCAGTGCGTCGAGGTTGATAAACTGTAAGCCTGTCTAATAATAATAAACATACCCTGAACATGTTCTTATTTGTGCGTTTTTTTCATTCTTACAGTTGATGTGTTTCATTGCCCGAATAACATATGGATCTTTAAGGGGCATGTATCACAAATAAAAATCACGTAAGCTTCGTCTGTCTCACACAACTGAAAAAAATAGCCAGTTCATGTTTATATAGTGCCAATATCCAGAAGAAAACCCGATGCTCCGTGGCGCTTGTGCTCAGGGAAGGCAGTTAAAAATAGACAAGTTTTGAGCCTGTTCTTAACAAAATGTTAATGTTGGGTGCTCACGTGATGTATTCCAAAGAGTATAGGGGCTGCTTTAGAAAAAGTTTGTCCACCATTTGAAATACCGATAGGTGTTTGCAATGGCATATCCTCATATCATGGAAATTGTTCAGTTACTGATCATGCAATCATATTATCATTGCAGATTCTGATGTGGTTAGCACGCATCTTGCATAGGAAAAAGGGGGACTGAAATGAGCCTATGCGATAACCTAAATCTTGATCTGGTATAACTCTAAACCAAAAAAGAAGGAAATATTCTCTCAAAACACCATAACAATCAATACGCACTTCGTAATTTGGATCTTCCCTAGTCAGAAAATTTCCAAATCTCCCGAATGTACGATGTTCTAATTTCTCGCGCGGTCGCGCGCATAACTATATTTTATCACTTGTCGTGTGCCACCGTCCCTAATGTAGGCTATATAAACCACTTTCATACGCTGTCACAAAAGTTTCTGTCACAGTTGATTTTTTTACCAGAAAATGTCCATGTAGGCCTATGTGAGTGGCCGTACGCCTACGTTTATTTGTTCGTCGTGTTGCGTTTGTCTTCCATACACTTTTCGGTTGTGACCGTACCCAACACATATAGTGGTGGTAACATGGTGTAGTGATATGAGTGAGCGCTTACACCGCAGAGTCCCGGGTTCAATCCCACCTCATGCCTGGCTCGTCAAAAGCTGTTCTGTAGTTGTTGATGGTCTCGCAATTTCTGGTTTCGTTTCGTTTTATTGTGAAGCAATCAATTTTCGGGGTTCTTAGGTTCAATGGATGTTTTGGCATGGCTGCAGAGCAGTGGTGATGGACATGTTGCTGCCACCCCTTTGAGCCTTTAGGAAAGTGGCTAAAGGCTGAAAGTTCCACTCACGTCAGTCGGATGGGGACATTAAATGGCGGTCCCGGGAGCAGGGTGGGATTGTATGGTTACACGCCTGCCTCGTTACCCTCTGAACACTATTCGAGAAGAGAAGGCGAGCCTTCACTATTGTTCATCCATGATTACATGGTCAGGGTTCCTTGCTGAGCCTTAAGTGGCCCCTGAACTCGTAAATTATATCAAACCAAAACTGAGATATGATTTTAAACAAAAACAAAAACAGACGGGAAAAGTTTGGTGATAAGACGGACATTCTTAGGCTGATTTCTTTGCAAATGAGGCAGTTCATGCAGAACACTTATTTACATAGCCCTGCATACCTGTTTCCTTTGGTACAATATGCATCCTGTTTCCTTTGGTACAATATGCAAACAGTCTGTCGATGCACCTCCCCCAAAACAGGGATTCAACACCACTACCCTCTCCCAGATATGCCCCTATCAGTAATAATGGTAGAGTGCCCCCACATGGTCTTGTGCAATCTACTCTCACTATTATAGCGAACGTGTTGGATTCGGCCTCCTCCGTCTATCAGCAGAAAAATGTTATCGGGGCATTTCATGATACTAGAGAAACATGATAAAATCTCCCTTTGTGCAAGAAAATTGTTTACACCCAAAACTGTGACTTTTGCTTCAACTTTGTTTGCTTTATTTGTGTAACATGGAGAACTTTTTTACCCTTCGTTTCAGGATGTTGGAGTAAATCACATCAGTGATGGGCTAGCAGGTCAAATGAGAGGTCAACTCAACACTCTGGTTCTATGGAATAACCACATTACCCATGTAGGAGCCGGCCACCTGGGAAAAACTCTGGTGAGCATCAAAGCCGGTATCAGGGTTTGAGCTGCTAAAAATTGATACCTTCAAAAATTCCAAGTAGCAATGACAATGACAATAGCTTCTTCATCTGTGAGAAGTAAGATAACCTAATTTTCACTCTTATCGCAACTATAATTCAAAAGTAATTCATTATCGTCATCATCATCATCTTCCGATTTAACATCTTTTACCCACTTCTAGTGGGTTGGACGATCGCTGCTTGAACTGAGCTGCACCATTTATCTCGATCAGTAGGTTGAATTCCAGAAAGATTCCATTCCGCCAAGCCTGTATTGATGCAATCAGGCTATGTCTCCTTTCGACTTCCTCTCCTTCTCTCTACTTCTCTCTACCCTCTACTGTGAGCTCTGCTATAAATATTACGCAGAACTGAAACAATCGCGATACACTTTCATCTCGTTCTTTTGTTCTTCATGAAAATGTTCCATTTTTGGAATGTGTGTTATTTATTAGGTTAATGGGGTGACAATGAGCAGGTCACAAGACAACAGGAATCTGAAATAAACTCTGGATTCCTGCTTTGTAGCAACATAACATGAGCAAATCACCTGTGGAATGTCAACATCAAGCTCAAATGTTTAACTACTACCACATAGCAAACTTGAATCATTATTTGAGGAAATCTCCCCCTTCCCCTTCATAATATATATTTACTTGCATAAATTCATAATACTTATCTTTTCTCTCAACTAATATGTGTATTTGTATAAAATGTTTAACATTTGCCTCAGTTAGTTTGCCTATATTCCTAAACATGTATGGTCTCAATAGTCAAGCGACACGCAGCAAATTTCCTTTAAACTTGCACAGAATAAAAGACTACATGTCAAAACCCTATACTCCAAATTTGGAGTTTCACACTTGTTTCTTTATTGTTTTAATTAGGTAATAACCTAGACATTCTGAGCTTTGATCAGCGTCATAGGGGGAACTGACCACGGTGGCCAAAATGATATAGGCAAAATGTGCTACATAGTGTAATTAGTACTCGTTCGTTACAATACTAATGTTGTTCGTGTGTACTGTGTAGTTCCGACTAGGTAAAAAATGACGTAATTTCCTCCAAACCGAGACAATTTAGCCGATTTTTGCCGATTTGGTTTTGCTCAATAGCAGGAAAATACAGATAACTATTCAAAAAAAGAGTTTAATTATTATCTTTTCTAATGTCTTTTGTACAAATTTGTGACTTTTTAACAGGCTGTTGAAAAGGGGATGTTTTTCGCTGGTTTTAGTTTTTCTCCATACTCAATGCACTGCGCAGAACAGTTGACTCGTTCATCTCTTTTAGGCTCTCCCGTGACGTCACAAAATCTGTTACGTTATAGTACTCTTTCACATGTCTACCCCTTTGGCGACCAAAAATGGACGCGGAGTTTGGATTTTTCCAATGTCACTAACTATTACATTTTAAGTTCATGAAAGTCAGTTCTACATGTCGCTTGACCTTTAATGTGGTGTCGCTTGACCTTTAATGTGGTGTCACTTGTTCTAAATGTGCCATTCATAACCCAAACATAAAACGGTACTATGCCCCAAAAAATCGCGCCCTCCGTTCGTAGTGGCCTGTTCTGCGTTTCTCTGTGTATTGCCATGTGCCATCATGTGCCGTTTTAATACAACGCAACCATCGAACAAAACTCAATTTATCATTTTTCCCGTGTGACGTCACTTGACCCAAATGAAAAATGTGCCCGCATCGCGCGCAATCGCAGCGGCTCAGACTTAGTGCGGCAAAATGTCTGGCTTTAAAACATATATCCAGTTAGAATTTGAGACCCCCCCCCCCCAATCAGGTCATAACTACGTCCCTGCTTTACGATCATCAGATTATGTGTGAATATACTACTACAATTCTGTTCTCTTTCTAATTTGTGGTATGGGTGTTTAGTATTATTTATACTACCTTTCAATCCATAGTCCATATCCCTTCATATAGATTCAGCGAAAGCCCGTTTTAGCCATTTCAGACACTTTCCTACTATACGTACCCTGAACGGGTAATAGCTTGCTAATTTAACCTAAAATATCAGACGCCATGATAATTATTCGAAAAGTGAATCGCATTGTGTCAATACATGGCCTGTAATCTGGAATTCTATGTAATAGGCCCTATACAGTATTCATCTTTTGAGAACAATTGAGATACTCACACGCAGGCCCGGGCACGATGAAAGGCGGGTAGAAGCATGTACATGACCAACTTATAGTTTGCGGCACCTGGTTAAAGTGAGAGGCACAGGCCAGTATTGCCTCCTTCATAGGAGTACAGTATAAAGGACTGGTCAAAAGTCTAACCAAGCTTCAACATGACCTCTACCGCGTGCACGAGCATGTTCACCCGATACGCATGGTCGATACAGTAACGTCTGGAGAAAGTTATTAACACATAGCACATTTTAAACCAGGATACAGTGTACTGGTTATGATTAGGATTAGCGGTGTTATAAATAGTTAACACACTCCAGTAAGTACTGGTGAAAGTGATGAAACGTGCATCAGTAGTTACTGTATCCACTATGCGAATCGGTTGGCATATAGAAGCCGAACTAACCTGGATCGATTGAGTCAAAGCCTAACTTTTGTTCGACAATGCTGACATATTCCGGCTACAACTAAACAATTCCCAAGAAAGGGTAACCCTTGAAAGAAATAATAATTTCTTCCGAACTCAGATATATACCATGGATATACTAAATGTAATCTGACTGACAATGTTCAATTTCATCCGCTTTTGAGATGTGAATTCCAGTGAGAAAATGCATGATTTTAATAAGTCGTTAATGTTCAAACGCAATAACAGGGACTAGAGCAGCGTATAGTCAGATAGTGCCATGCGTATAAACAGTGGCACGGCATCCGGTGGCAGGACAGAATCACAAATCTAGAGGTGCTCGACAGGGCAGAAAGCACCAGCATCGAGGCGATGATCCTTAGAGGGGAACTGAAGGCAACATTTTCGAATAAATATGTTGTAGAGCAATCAATAACAAGTACGTTACCCAAAACACGCATTCAAAAATCTTGTTTGGTTTTCGAGTTATTAGGTTTTCTAAATCGATAAAGTAGGAGACATTTAGCAAGTATATGATGTCACACATGGACTACTGAGTTGCGAGTCTAATGTAATTCATTGTTTTTTTACTTCAACAGTTCACATTGAGGACAATTGATGTTTCCATCTTGGTTTGTTAAAATTCAAAATATATAAATAGAACTATCACTTTGAAAAGTTTTAGTCAAAATAATAAATTCTTCCGTTAAAATTAATGAAACAAATTATAAAGAAATACATAAACCAAAACAGCTAGTAGTCCCTGTGTGACATCATAGACTTGCTAAAAGTCTCCTACTGTTCCAATTTAGAAAAGTTGATAACTTAAAAACTAAATGAGATTCTTCAATGCGTTTTTTGGTAAAGTACTTGTATTTGATTGCTCTACAACATATCTCTTCGAAAAGCCTGCCTTCAGTTCCACTTTAAGTCCCAGCTCCAATGAACAGGCCATGTCATAAGAATGTGGAATTCTAAAGCAACTTTTTTATGGTGAGATTTCCCATGTCAGAAGAAACCAAGGCAGGCCTCGAAAGAGGTACAAACAAGGACTTTGTGATGACCAACATCTCACATGCAGATATCGCCTCAAGCAGCTGGAGGCAGGGGCAAGATCGAACTGGCTGGTGTGCCCTCACACGAAATGCTCATGACAGCTTTGAAAACCAACGACGCACAGATATTACTGTCGCCCGTGAGAAACGGAAAGCAGCAGCAGCAGCTACTGTTCCAGCAGATCCAGGACAGTTCACTCACCATCACTGTGAACGTTCATGCCGATCAATACTGGGAATCTACAGTCACATATGCGAGTCCACAACACATGATTTGCACAAGCACAGATTTCATCGTCGGATCCGACGGACTACAGAAGAAGAGCCAGTGGGGGAGGGGGAGGAGCACGTAGAGTGCCCAACGTGACAGGCCTCGCATTCACACAATTGTCCAGTTCAAGCCCAGTTGACAGGTGGGGGACTGGAGTAGGTATAACATGATAAGCCTAAAAATATAAAAGACTTCCCGGTGAGCATAAGTTTGGCCCGCATTTACCGGCACAATTTTACAGTAGGCCTAATAACCTTTGGACCATGTCTGGATCGCATGTGACCCTACCTCTTCCCCTGGCCACGCACAGCTCGTAACTGCCGGTAGGAGCCGCGAATTTCGAGCAGAGGAATACAGGGGCACTGGGGTGTGGCGCCCTGGCTATTGTGAACAAAAGGGGCGGACTCCACTCGGACATTGGTGTGCAAATTCCACCCAGCATAATGCCATCCGTGGGTTAAAGGAGTAACCCCCGTGTTTACCGGGTCATTTAAACCAAGAAGCCTGATTACCGTTAACGAATTTTCTACCACAGTAATACAAAAGCAGTAAAGCACCGGTGACCCTATACCCTACGCCCAAAAAACCGGGACACCAGGACGAAATACCAAAACCGGACCGAAAATTTAGCTTCGGCCCCCATGAACAGAAATTCTGGCAACGCGCCTGCCAGTAAACTATAAACTCTGAACATGGTATAGAATGCCAGATAAGTCCATTGAGTGGAAATTCCAACATGACATCAAAGTCAAGACGGATGGTATTAGGCCTACTTAGTTTATTGAATTTATCCTCCCTTAGTAGCCGGGAATGGGTTGCCATTGCACCGTATGATCCGCAGTGCTTGTTTGCAGAATTACTGACGGAACGAGGAAAAACGTTATGCAAATTTTATTCAACTAGATTTTTAACTTCAATTTTCTCAATGGAGGATCTGCATCAGGGCGTGGGAGAGGTATATAGAAGGTCGTTATAGAAGGCCGATAACCTATTTTCGCATTTTGTTGCTTATGTTCGTTTTTTTTGTGCAATAGTGTGGAAATAGCAACAACTTGAAAAGCTTAATCATTTTTAACTTTGCCAATGATGGGTATAGTTACAACAACTCGGCAGTGGCAACACCTGCGAAATGTATGGATTTCCTGTTTTGAACCAATAATGTAACTATAATAATTAATTGTGCTGTAACATCGTGGACTTGTTGCCGGGGAAAAACATAGTGGCAACTGTTCCTGAATAATGTCGAAATTATAAGTCCGAAACCTATGTAAATGGCTGTGAAATGTTCACCCCTATTTTCAGCCAGCACTTTTGAGTGAAGTATCAACTAACTGATTTCCATCAACAGTAAGAAAACTTTCTCAAGCATAGTGAGAATAAAAAAAAACGATTGAGGGGGGGGGGGGGTTTTGGGGTAGGGACATTGAAAATGTAAGACATGGCCTCTTCTGGAGGAACAGTAAATTTGGTACAGGATATCAGTCCTCCGAATAAAATCTGGTCATATGTATCAAAGCCAAGTAAAAATAGGGTAATAATATGTTTTTTAACTTTCCTCGCCCTTAGACAGAATTTGCATTGTGTTGCTGTATATACAATATGGGTCTATTGGCTGGTCAAATCCTTAGTAGCAACTGTTCAGCCCTGATTTTCAACTGGAATTGTAAGTCCAACATATATACTACATAAAATAATACAGGCTTACACATACACCGTTTAAAGGGGCAAGTCATGCACTTGTATTATTGCCCCGCGACACCAGCCCTACTCCTGATTCATATCGAAACCTATACAATATTATAATAATAATAATAATAACCAGAGCACCAAAGGCGCAGAAGCTCATACCATATGTACCTTTAGCAGAGCAATTTACATAAACAC
>JAODUJ010084742.1:0-11670 GCA_027564615.1 Psolus chitonoides | reverse complement strand
GACAAGCCACACCTCGCAGGTACCCAATTAGCACCTGGGTGGAGAGAGACAATCGAGATAAAGTGCCTTGTCCAAGGACACACCGTGACGGGGCTCGAACCCACGATCTTTGGATTACGAGTCCTGAGTCTTACCGTTAGGCTGTCACGTCCTCCTGGGAGGGAGCAGATGTGGAATATATTAAGCAGAATAACCAAGTTTCATGATAATCTAACAATTTTGAGTGGGTTAACCTCAAACGACCTCCAATGACCTTTAGAATAAGATATAAGAGCTGGGGTGAGAGAAGGGTGGGATGGGCATGTAGGGGAGGGGGCTGAAAGTCAGTGGGTTTGCTAAGCAAAATTGGTAATGAATACCCACCAGCAATGAGGTCAAAGGTTACCATCCTGGAAGGGGGCAGATGTGGAAAGCGCTAAGCGGAAGAAGTTGAGCAGCATAAGTCATGAATTCTTTGATAGAATTCCATGGAATTTGGTAGACATGTTTAGTATTAGCGGTGATTAGTTGCCAGTCAAAGTTAACATAGGTAGGGGTACGAACATGTGTTGGTCCACGATATCTCAGGAACTACTAGATGAATTTGAACCAAATTTTTCAGAGGTAATGAATGAGTACACAAATTAAGGAGTGAGGTCAAAGGTTACCATCCTGGGAGGGAGCAGATGTGGAATATATTAAGCAAAATAACCAAGGGAATTGATACACCAAGTTTCATGATAATCTAACAATATTGAGTGGTTTAACCTCAAATGACCTCCAATGACCTTTAGAATAAGGGATAAGAGCTGGGGTGAGAGAAGAGTGGGATGGGCATGCAGGAGAGGGAGCTGGAAGTCAGTGGGTGTGCTAAGCAAAATTGGTGCAGAGGCTGGCTAGGTTTTTTGGTGTCGGTTGGTGAAGTCAAAGGTTGCCATCCTGGGAGGGGGAAGATGTGCAATGGGTTAGGCGAAATAAGTTGAGCAGCATAAGTCATGAATTTCTCGATAGAATTCCATGAAATTTGGTAGCCATGTTAAGTATTTGATATGGATTAACTTCACAGAGTTTGGGAAGGGTAAGGTCAAAGGTCACAGAGTTAGGAAGGGGTACCAACATTTAAAGACGTAAAAAAAGATAGGGGTGATGAGGTCAAGGGTTACCATCCTTGGAGGTTGCATATGTGCGATGGTTTAAGCGAAACAAGTTGAGCACCATAAATCATCAATTTCTCAATAGGATTGACTGAAAAACTTGGCACGTTGTGTTGATCACATACACTAAGTTTCATAAAAATCAAACATTTATTAGCAATTTGACCTCAAATGACATCAAAATGACTTACACATTTGTGGACACCAAATTTGGCCTTTATCTACTATGACAATGGACTCAACTCCCTATGCTGGGTAGTTCCTATAGGTAGTTTTTTGCACGACAATGGCCGAGAGGAGGCGTAAGTCCGTCCCTTTTGTTCGCAACAGCCCGGGGTCGTCATGCCACAGTGCCCCTGCATCCTGATGCTCACAATTTGAGGCATCTACCCAGGGGAAGAGGTAGGGTCACATGCGACCCAGACATGGTCTAAAGGGTTATACTATATACTGTGGACGGTCGCCTGCAAAGCGCATGACGTGTTTCCATGGTTACAACAAACAAACGTAGCATTAATTAAGCCTTTAAACCATGGCTGACATTAAGCAGGAGGAATTTGCGCGACAATGGCCTAGAGAATGCTTAAGTCTGTCCCTTTTGTTCGTAACAGCCTAGGGTCGTCACGCCACAGTGCCCCTACATCCCGATGCTCGAAAGGTGAGGCATCTACTGGCAGTTTTGAGCTATGCGTGGCCAGCGGAAGTGGTAAGGTCACATGCGACCCAGACATGGTAGGGTTATTGCATTGTGACTGTTATATAAGAAATATCTTCAGCCAAATGAGGGACCTTTATACATAGCACACCCAGCACTACACCGGGCTGTTAATTCCATTCACACAGAAATGTCACATAGCCATGATACCTGGTATTATTGGCTATAATCCTGAGCTCCTTGAATTTGTCTTTAGAATAGCCCACCTGTAAATAAGCAAATAGTATAGAGCAAACAATACCACATTCAATGTGTATACAGGTAATTGTTTTTGGTCACTAGATCAGACCGCTATTCAGCTAAATTTAGAGTCTCGTCTGTTTGTTTCCCAGTGAAAGTCTCACAATTGCAGTTTATTCCTTAATTTTTAGTCAGTGATGAATAGATTCAGGTAGGCTACATGAAGTATATCTCCAAAATGGTCAACTCTCATATATTGTACAATTTCAATTTAATCATATTATGCAAGCAAATCTTCTTTACTGGTGTAGCCTGGATTTGTTGTACAAAGGGGCACAACTACATCACCTGACTATGACAAAAACACATTATATCATTGAAATGGACTCCCAAAATTAGTTTGGGGGGACATTCCCCCTCCATATGCCACTGATAGCATCCGGCACAGTGTGACACAATTAGCCTACAGTGAAATTTAGATCTTTATTGAAATTTTGGTGTAGGCGGGCTCACAAAACTCATTTACTTCCATGTGTCATGTTGTATAGGCCTACATATATTTCTTGCTAAGTACCTGGGTAGGAAATCATTTTTGGCTGACGAGGGCTCTTTTTGGACTGAAATACTCATTATATTCGTCCGTAAAATGCTCTGCCATACACTAAGTATATGAGCATTTTCACTTTCCTGGCTCCACTCTGGGTGGCGGGGTTTACTGGTTTGGATGGCTCTTCGTCTCGAGCCCCATCTATTTCCTACGCTGCTAAGTATTATGATCTAGGTATCACTGAATCTGCCATTTGAGTCACAAAAGCCACCGTTGTGGAGAAATTGGTTGCCAGGTCCGTGAGTGTGTGTCTGTGACAATGGCACGTAATCCTGTATCTCAAGAATGCTAAACTTCACAAATTTTACTTCCAGCATGTAGCTTCCCCACACTAAGTAGTAAATGAACCCCATCATTTTTGTGCAGTTCCAAGGTCATTAATAATGAGCATTTGGAATATAAATGTCTTCAGCTGCTTCTTGAAATTGCCAACAGCGTTGGCAGTTCTGAGGTTCGACGGTAGTTGGTTCCAAATCTTGACTGCAATGATGTTGAATCTCTTTGCACTAGAAACGTAGTTACAGCGTTTTGGTATGGTCAAGCGTGGAGTCAGTTGAAGATCTTAATGGGCGAGCTGGAGCATATTTTTGAAAAGGTCGGACAAGTAGGAAGGAGCATGATTGTTTAAACACTTAATAATAATACATAGAGCAGGACTTTGAAAGTGATTCGTTTGGAGATAGGAAGCCAGTAGAGCTTGTCAAGTAAAGGTGCTGCCTCCACTCTCCTTCAAACACCAAATACAACTCTCGCAGCAATATTTTGAAGACGTTGAAGACGGGCTGTGTCTCGTGATGACATATGAGTGAATAGAGCTTTACAATAGTCCAGATGTTATTAAGGCCCGTGCTACGTGATGACAAGTTTCAACGTGATAAATTTGCGAATAAGCCCCAGGTTTCTGATCTGGTAGTTGATGGTCTGGCGGAGATAGTTAACATGACTAGAAAAAGACATAGTTGAATTAAAGAAAATGCCTAGGTTGCGAATGACTTCGAATGGTTTGATTATAGAGCCTAATTTACTGACATCCACGAACGAATTTCAGATATATGCATGCAGAAAGCTTGGAAACATATGCTTCAAGATCACCAGGAACATGCAGATTGAATAATGTGAGTAACTGTATATCATCAGGATATGTATGGTTTAAGTTGTGTTTGCAAGCAAATTCTCCAACTGGTGCAATATACGTGGTGAACAAGAGGGGGCCGTGTACCGATCCTTGTGATACTCCAAAATCAGCAACTGTTTGATCAGACAGGTAATTACTGATGTTAACACTACTCGACCACCCTTGTTTGAGGTCAGTAGAAGTCAAACACTGAAAACCTTGTAATCGCGATATCTGAAGAACGCCAACTTTCACAAATTGTGTATTTGGCATGTAGCTTCCACACACAGTATCGGTACATGAAGCCTATTGTTTTCGTGCAGTTCCAATGTCAATTGAGGTCAGTGTTATAAAAAAAACAACAAGGGGGACCTTTACAGCAATATCGGCTGTGAAGGTCTAGGGAGGAGAGAATCAAAAACAAAGTACAACAAAACAAAATATATATACAACTATTTTCGTAGCTGCTACTTATAACGCAATACTGTAACACCAACATTACCACAAGTTTACGAAGTGGTTAAATACTACAAAAATAATTCTATGGCAATTACCAACTTTGTCAAAGGTTCATTCTACACCTACTGGATTACTTTAATTGATTTCTATTAATTTATAATTTGTTAATTTTTGCGAATAATTCATTCTTGTTATAATTGATTGGCAAAAATATATCTCTGCTGAAAAAATATGTTTATATTAATGATTGGCTTCATATGAATTGCCTCTGATGATTAAATAAATATCATTAAATAACAGGAATAACATAACAGTCTCTCTCAACAGTTTCATAATTTCAGATTCTAAAAAATCGAAAAATCTGCTTTTCCATTTCCATTTTCCATTTCCACACCATGTCTACTCTATGTTCACTCTAAATGTCTAATTCGCTCAATTTCAACTCAAACTTTCACTCTATCAAACTTCTACTCTAATCTGTATACTTCTCTGTCCTTGTCTCAAGCACCACTCCAGCCATCTCCCAATTCTTTACCAGCTCCACTACAGTCTACGTTCCGGTCCTCGGTTAGCCTTCCTCGGCACCAGCCCGGCAACGAACCCACACTTTCATCAGTGTTTCAAATCTGACCCGTACAGTTAGCACTATAATGAAACAAAATTATTGTAAGCACACTCGATAACTTAAAAATTATTACATTCTACCAAGCAGCACCACATCGGAGAGGCTGCTGAAGAGAGAGTTTAATCAATACAACTGACGTTGTCGTTTTACCATCGGACACCACGTCGTTGTACTCCCAAAGTAGGCTACATATTACACTATCATTACTAACGTCAAAACATTCACCAATGTTCACCCCATACTATTTGTTCACTGACGGAATCACCCTACCACGATCAAATGTCCAACGCTGGAATAATCCAGACCTTTACAATCTCTATAATTAGTCAACCATAATGCAAGCCTTTTTTATCCAAAAATCTATCTTAACCCAAATTATACCATGTCGACACAAAACTACGGTGAACCGGTTATACGACCACATGTGTAAATGACAAATTATCCCACGTATAGTGCCTTAACCAATATATACTCACAATAATACGGCAAATCCTCCAGCAAGGCAGACTCCCAGCAAAGTGGCGACAGATAGGCACTCCGTTCCGACGTATCTTCACAACAGTTTTTTCCCCCGTCAGACCAACTGACAAGAAGGGGCACAGGCAAACACCGACCAAATATAACGTACTCCGACGTCAATTTACAATCCACAACCAATGTAAATTGAGATGTTGCCTAAACTTTCGGTCTACTACCTTCACTGAAACATTGCACATGTTTTATTAAACAACTCGTAAAGAAAATCGAGGAAACAATCCTTTGCGAATACACCCTAATTGCTCATACCCAATCTGGATAAATTATACTGGACCCCATATCTTTGTGTAACCCATTATGTAGCCGCCCAAACCAACAATAGCAAAATATGCCCTACTTTGGACTAACAATAACACAAATATTTCCTACCCGCAAAGAGGCATTGACAGGGAAATGAGCTGCGCTACGGATGCTCAAGCGTGACCTTGTGAACAATACCACTTTAGCGAACATATACGGAGTCCTCGGTGTGACAATTAACCCCTCCACCTGAGTTAAATGTTATACATTTACACCGAACACTTGTCACACGAATTCGAAACAACGAACATACAAAAACTGTGAAAAAACTACACTATCCCACGAAACCGAGTGTTATGCAAACAACTGTACCCTAACTTATTGCGCTCCTACTCAAAAAGTCAGCTCCGGCATTATCAGTTCCCTTAATAACCTCAATGCGAAAACGATATGGCTGTAGTGCTAATGCCCTTCGCATTATTCTACCATTTGCTACCTTTGACCTTCTGAGACATGACAATGGTTGATGATCGGTCTCGATAATGAACTCCTTCCATCTAGGAAAACCTGAAATTTATGTACGGCCCAAATGATCGCTAAACATTCCTTCTTCATGGTGGAATATTTTTTCTGACAACTATTCAATTTTTTGCTTGCGTACGCAACCAGGAATGTTGTTCCGATAAAGTCCTGTAGAGGAACTCCTCCTACTCCTCCATCTGAAGTGTCCATGCAAAGGATAAACTTCTTACCACTAACAGGGAGCCTCAAAATCTGTGACTGAGATACAGTAGCCTAGCCTTTAACGCTCAAAACAAGTTTTCCTTACCGTTGTCCCAGCAAACTGTGTTGGGTTGACCCTTTTTGGTACTGTCGGTAAGCGGCGTGGCCACTGACGCAAAGTTTGTAACAAACCGATAATACCCTGCGAGTCCCAGGAATGACCTGACCTGTTTCTTTGTGGTTGGACGTTCAGCTGTCTGTATGGCCTCAAGTTTATCAGATTTCGGTCTGAGATTGCCTTGGCCTACGATGTGTCCTAACAACTCAACCTCTGAGTAACCTACATAGCACTTCTTTGGACGGGCAGTTAAGTTTGCACGACGTAGTCTTTCAAACACCTCCTTAACTTTGACTAAATGTTCCTACCAAGTTGGCGTATGGATAAGGATATCGTCGATGTAGTTGTGCACATTTTCCATGCCCAGCAGTAATTTTTGCATAATCCGGCTGAATGTTGCAGTCGCGTTTACTAACCCAAAAAACATCTAATTAAACTCGAATAAACCGGCCTCAGTAACAAACGCTGTTAATGGTTTGACTCGGGCGTTAATAGGACCTGCCAATAGCCTTCAAAGAGGTCTACTTTTGTGAAATAGTTATCGTGAGCAAGCTGCGCGAAAATCTCTTTCTGATTGGGGATAGGTTCGGCATCAAAAATCGTTATCTGATTGATTTTCTGCAAATCCACGCATATACGTTTTGACCCATCTGACTTGGAAACTGCGACTAGCGTACAGACTATCCCTGGGGGATATTATTTTACCATCACGCATCATCTATATATCTGTTTGGATCTTTTTCCTAATGGCATGAGTTATACTCCTCACAGCGATAAGGTTTACTCCTCACAGGTTCGTCACTATTTACTTTTATGACATGTAAATATCTCGGCAACCGTATGTCCGATTTTGTTCAAACTTGTTTTGGTGACATCAGTAGGAGGTGGAGTACATGTGTAGGTTAATACTTTGGTGCATCTCATTAATATTCATGAGGGACGGGGCCCAAGTCACCCAGTGCATCCGTCCAGCATGTACAAAGTTAGGGGCTACTAAGCTATATAACATGTTCTGAATATTCAAGAGGGATTAGGGTTAGGATTGTATTGTAATGAATGAATGCACTGTTACTAAGCGAGAAAACATGTGTCCAAAAAAACACGCCGGTAAGCTCCAAGGAAAAGCATTTTTAATGGGTGATTTGGCTGCCCAAATGTAATTTTGCTGAAAATTGCTCATAACACTTCTATCTCAGCAGTGCATGGCATGGTGGATTGATGTCATACTTGGCACATGGATTGCCCATGGTGAGTAGATATCCCTATTGAATTTGGTGCCAAGCTTATTAGAAGCAGTTTCTGTAAATGCTAATATCTTAGCAACTGTATGTCCGATTTTGTTCAAACTTGTTTTGGTGGCATTGGTAGGAGGTTGGGTACATGTGTAGGTTAGTACCTTATTGCGCCTCTCATATTCATGAGAGGCGGGGCCAAATGTAATTTTGCAGAAAATTGTTTGTAACCACATTATATATCTCAACAGTGGCCAGCATGATTGATTGATGTCATACTTGGCACAGATTGCCCATGGGGAGTAGGAGTAGATGATCCCGATTGATTTTGGACTGTATCTTTGGTGCAAATCAATATTAATGAGTGGGCGGATCTTAGAAGCAATTCCTTAACAGTATATCGGCAACCATATGTCCGATTTTGTTCAAAGTTGTAATGGTGGCACTTGTCATCCTGCACTGGTACCAAGTTAGCAATGCAGTGTTCTCTGGGCAGGTAGCTAGATGTGGCAGCATGAAACAAGCATTAAATTGATCCCTGAATAAACAAGAGGTCTCTCAGAAATAGCCTTGAATAGCCCTCTTTTAAATGGCATGTATATTTAAGTTAACCATGCAGGTCTGTTAATACCACTGGGTTATGAAGGACCACAGGGATATTTGATATATATCTGTTAAGCTCAATTCATGTTATTTATGACACTTTGACCATTGAAGAGTTATGCAACCTAGGATGTGAATTGGTGGTCTTCAATATGAATATCACAGGTTTATTACATATCTACGGATATATCCAAAACAAATTCTCATATAATAATGTTGACATCTGCCACGTTTCAGAAAAAGCATTTGAAGCTATTCGTGTCTATTAATATGTAGGCAACCTATATACACTTTATGCTGGCCCCGAAGGGAACAAGCCTATATTCCTGTGTCACTCTGTCACACCGTTTTAGCTCACCGTTTTAGGTCATGTGACGGTCAGTGTTGCCATTCCTTATTGCTTGGTCAATATTGTGTGTAATGAGTGGTGGTAAATCTGACTATGAGAATTAATTTAGAGTGAACACACTGGCAGTAATATCAGTATATTCAATAGAAAAGATTCCAGCTGATAGCAGATGAATGGCTAAATGGGGAGGGTTATTATCAGATTATCGAGGTGAATACAGTATCAGTTACTGATGGAACGCATAACAGGACTAAATTGGATTTCAAACTGATGAAACACCAGATCTGGAGCGTACATGATTGGGGGAGAGGTGCGGTGTAAAGGGTGTGGAAGGGGGGGGGGGATGTTAATAATAAATGTTATATTTTGTTAATTGTGATATTGAGTCTGAAATTCGATGGTAATGTTAATATGCTTCGAAAATCATTGCACTACCGTAATGAGTGAAAAAGAAAACAGTCATGGCTATTCGAGATGGACGATGACGTCACTATCACGTATTATCCTCTACCCACTGCGACTGTACCTACACTCCAGGACCAAAGCCCTGGCCATGTTCGATGTACGTTCAAAATTGTGCTGAATAGAGGATGGAACACAACTTTGGAGAAACAACTGCTTCTCAGACTCCACAACCCCTTAGCTCAACTTTATCTGGGACCAGCTTATCCGAGTTTTGCTGGTTTTTGTTCAGGTCATTACAGTCAAGCAAAGGCTTTATCAAAAGAGGTGAAATGGCAGCTTCACCAATTGATTTTGGGAACACGACAGTTTTTAATGAATCATTTATGACTTTGGTAAGTATTGGCAGCACAGTGTAAATATCAACCTTCAGTAACCACGTGGGAACTGGCTCGCGACCACTTGACTCATTATTACACAGCCATTTATAGGTTTACATATTTCATCAGATAAAATACTAGCGAATTTATTCAAACCATAATTACAAGTTCTACATGTCTCATCAACAACAGATGTGCCACTGCACCCAGAGACAGTGGAGCAAATGCTATCAAGCACATTACGGATCTTTGACACCTTTTCCTCAAAAACATTAGCAAATTGAAACGATTAAGGTACTAGATCAAACAACGCCCTCGTAATAATTGTTACATCGAAGTCCAAACATGTAGCAACATGGACGCAGACCTGCAAGGGTGATTGGAAATGACATAGTTCGATAAAAACAATAATTGAAAATCAATAAACGATGACAATTTGTCGTGTTTATCGTACATATTTCTCCTTGAGAATGTCATGTTGAACATAAACGACTCTAAACAAGTGTATATTAGCAGATCTGACGCGTTTGGTTCGGCCTCGAACATTATTTTATGTATAGGTCTACTATGTTTGCATAGGCCTAATTACATCAGCTCGAAAATGCGTGAACAACCTTGAGAAATTGTAATGTTAAATTAAAGAAAAAAAATACTTTTGCTACGCGTGAATGGTTGATATATTTTAGAGCAAAATTGACTCTATCATTACCTGAAACCCCATGGGAATATTCGTCATTGTATTCTTGATATCCTACTTGTATAGATAGTTGTCGAATTAGCTGACAAACTCCGTTTACAGACAGGGGCACATCTGCGGAAAATAGCGCCTATGGCAAGCACTGAAATTGCGTCCTTGTCCAAACATCTGACACCTATATTTTAGATAACTTTACCATAATATCAGCTCAAATATACAAGTAACAAAACAAAGAAAGAAGAACAGCGATTTGTTTTGTTATACTGTGGGATGTGTGGGTTATAGGCCAATATAAACTGCACGTTTAGCACAAATTACCCCACATAACAAGACGAACAAACAACAACACTGCTCGCGCAGCACGTGAAAGTGTTTAGGTTTTCATGTCCGAGTTTGTAAGTTATAATATAATTGAACAGCACACTCAGTACAAGTGACACCATATGACAAGACAAACAGCGCCGAATACCATTGCACGCTACTGACTGTTTAGCAATAATCTTATGATGTCACGGTTTCACTTTGTGTACAATAGTATGTAGGTAAACTAGGTATGTATTTCTTTATAATTGGATGACTAGTGTTTGCTTGATTTTCTTTAGTTTTGAATTTGTGGTGGGTATAGTGTGTTGTGGGAATACGTCTGGTCGGAGCCCCTCGCTCTATACCGAGTCAGAGTGCATAGACGTTACACCACTCGTCATGGATTCCCTTCTTCTTTGGTACTCTGCCTTAGTTTGTGGCAGGTCCACGAGACCTATTTACGCCACTCAGCTCAATTGTGCGTTCTGTTTTCGTCCTCATACACATACGGACAGGTAATGGGGTCACACAACAATCCAGAGGTGGTGGGGCCAAGTTTCCAGTTCCTTTATACTGCCCCCCCCCCCAAGTTTCTCTCATTTTGTCTCTCAAAATCCCCCGACTGAGAACCAGAGGTGGGTTATGGCCTCCTCTCCCTTCTTTGCGCATGTCATTGTCTACAACTCAATTCCTCGTTGTTGAATTTACTTTTGCATTCTATATGAAAGTGTCTCAAAACCTTCTGAAATGAATTATTCTTACTATACTCTTTAAACCTGTGCCTATCCACTGAAATCTAGATTTTGTTGCGGGGATTTGAAATGGGTCGTAAGAAATATTGGAGAAAGAAATATTGGAGAGAATTATAAACGTAACGTCATATCCATAATGGGATCAATATGGTTTCCTAATTGAAATCAAATAATTCAATACAAAACCACTGCGTCGCAATTCGCAAATATATTTAAATCACCAAATTCACGTTACCTTTCAAAAGTGCACTATTTTGGGGTGAGCTTTAGATGGAGCCAGACTATTGTAGCATAATATTTCGTCATGCAGTACCTTACAATTTTATGACATAATTAATAGTACGCGACTGGTTAAGTACAATTCAAGATAATGGAAAGTAATATGTGAATTGTGTCCGAAACACTTAAGTAGACCTAATTGATGAAAGTATTGACGTTTTAAGTGCTATTGGAATTCACTAATAGAACACCCAGAATGGGCATGGTTAAAGAATAATAAAC